>JAQHUG010000016.1:378642-390405 GCA_028555095.1 Dicrostonyx torquatus | reverse complement strand
ATATATATTGTAACTGTAATTCTTGCTTGATACCTGTTTTGTTATATGTAATTTTACTATGTTAGAGCTAAAGTCTTCCTTCTTGTTTAAACAGAAAAGGGGAAATGGTGTAGGAGGTCCTTCTGTATTTGTGTTGCTTTCATTGGTTAATAATGAAACTGCTTTGGGCCTTTTGATAGGACAGAACTTAGGTAGGTGGAGTAGACAGAACTGAATGCTGGGAAGAAGAGCAGAGTCAGGCAGACGCCAAGGATCTCCTGCCTGGGACGGATGCTGGTTAGAATCTTGCCAGTACACCAAGTCAGGTGGCAATACACAGATTAATGGAAATGGGTTAAATTAAGATGTAAGAATCAGCCAATAAGAAGTTAGAGCTAATGGGTCAGGCAGTGCTTAAATAAATACAGTTTCTGAGCAATTATTTCGGATGTAAGCTAGCCAGGCAGCTGGAACAAACAAAAGGCCCCCGCGCTTCTTACAACACAGTCCATGTGGCTGGGTGACACAGTTGCAAGGACCTGTGTCTACAGATGTATTAGACATACAGCGAAGAAGACAGGAGACAGAGCATAGAGGAGGGCATTCTCAATCCTCCTGTCCTCACTCCAAATCCTCCTCTGTATTCTTCAGATGCCTAAAACCCCACGGTTAGCTTAAGGCAAATCACTACGTAAATCCACACAGCCCTAGGGCTGGTCCACGTGCTGACCAAAGACAACTTTATGGGAGTCAGTTCTCTGCTTGGGAGCATGTCTTGTGGGGGAGGGTAGATTTCAAGTGAGGTGGTCTTCACTTACTGGAACAAATATATTCAGCAAGCTTTTCTGCATTTCCACTGTGTGCTCCTTCTGCATCCAGGCCAATTTTGTTCACTGGAAAATGATGAAGAGGTGAATTCTTTGTCAGTTACTGAAACCCTTTTAAAGTACAAATGGACAGGCACTGTTTTCCCACTCAAGGAGAAGTGTCCTCTGGAAGTCAAGTAGAAAGACCGCAGCTATCCTTTCCGAGATGAGGGTGACCTGGGCACACCTTCCCTAGACAGGGTCTTTGTCTTAACTAGCTTCTTTGAACCGCACTTAGTTTCCCTACATGAGCCAAAAACAAGGGCCCTGTAGGACTGTCTTCAGCTTATGTGATAATGAGGTCAACTGTTGTCAGGAGATGGTGAGCATTTTGCAAGCATCTCTTTAAAGAGCCCTCATTTCATTAGGGAGATGTGAGCAGCTCCCTTCCAGAAAGGGATAATGGGCTGACATGGCCAGGCCAGAATGGAGGGAACAGAGAAACCGTTTCACAACAACCAACAAGGACCCATATCGCTATGGACAGAGGTAACTTAGGGAGGATGCTATCCCAGCTACTCTCTCAATGTAGTCCTGGAGCTCTCTATATAGGCTAGTCTGGCCTCCAACTCACAGAGATCCTCCTGCCTCTGCCTCTGGGGTGGTGGGTGGGATTAAAGGCATTTGCCACCATATCCACCAAAGCTCTCCTTGAAGAGAACAAGAAGCAGACAGTGAAGGCTCCTTGCCTCCTGCACACAGAGGATGTGGACAAAGGCAGGGCCCCACTCAGCACTGCTACCTGCACGGAGGAAGGGTGTATGGTGGATTGCGTTTAGGAGTCATACAACTGATACCTATGTTGTCACCAATGTCAACACAGCTTTTCATTCCTGGAGCATTAGAAATGTACTATGACTGAGGAAAAGCCTCCTGCAGGTATAAACTCTCTTCAAGACCACAGCTGTCCCTGCACTGCACTCCTACCAGGGACAAGTGAGCCAAGAAACCTTAAATCCCTGGGAACTGAACTGAGGCAGAGGACTTAATAAGGCTGGCCCTTAAAACAGGAGGCATGTGTGGCCCCCTTATCCCTGCTTTGCCATTTCATTTCCCTCCATTTCAGCTACTCTTAGCCAATTATGGCTTGAAAATACTAAATGAAAAATTCCAGAAATAAGCAGTTCATAGGTTCCAGGCTGTACATGGTCTGAGTATGAAATCTTACCCATCCCACCTAGGATTCAAACCTTCAACTTCCCATGAGTCCTTACCTAGAGAAGCGGTGGCACTTCCAACTACATACACAGACTTGGCATTCCATCTGTTTTTCAGAGACTTTTCCCAGTCTGCAAAACACAGAATTACACGTGAGCTACACAAACAAAGTGGCCATCTGGATATTGTTAAGGTGGCTTGCTTCTTCATTCTAAGGCCCCAGCACTCAGTCTCCAAGCAAACCAGCTATTTGTGCAAGGAGACAACAGTAACAGCACCACCAGCCCCATTCCCTCACTAACACCCCTGAAAACGTCCTGAATGCTCTTCTATGGGACCCAGACTATGTAGTGTTCACCAAAAACCTGTGGCTCAAGACATCTGGCAGAGAGCAGATATATGACATGTTCCAGCTGGTAAGAAGAGTAACCACGTAATCTGGGTATTTTTACTCCAAGGCTAGGTCACCAAGGGGAAGAGAGGTCAAGGAGCTCACAGCGGCCAGAATGGCTGTATGACTACAGAATTCCAAAGCCCCAGCACTCACCATCTCCCAACCGCTTCCCTTCACCTGTGTTTTGGCAGTACGTGAGGTAGGTCACAGTACTGTGCATGCTCTAGACTACATTTAGCACTCAGTCTGGAGCCTTGGTGTCAGGAAATGGGTTGGGTCACTACATACTGCTGTAATGGAGAACAAGGAACAGCCATGTCCAGAAGGTTGTAGCAGTGCCATGAAGCATTTCCCCACTTGAGTAAAGTATCACTTTACTCTTTCAGAGGAAGAAATTGGCACAACATGTAAGTGAACATTTAAAAGGCAATTGAGGGGCTCATGAGACACAGTTCAGCAGGTACAGACAATTGCCATCAAGCCTGACAATCTGAGTCTGATCTCTGGGATCCATCGGGTAGAAGGAGAGAAACAGCTCCTGTGGATTGTCTTCTGATCTCTACACACATAATCACAGCATGTATCCAATAAGGAAGTAAAAATAGTAAAAGTGATAAAATAAGACAAATAAATAAATGGCAAGTGAGAGTACCCTCTCAGTCATGTCTGTGTGGGGACTGGGGGCACCTGTATGCCAGCATGCCCAGAGCCTCGGTTCTGTTGGGCATGCAGCTACCACTGGACTGTAGCGTCTCAGAACAGAAACGAAAGTAAGAGTCTGGTGGACTCCAGAGCAGACCACCCTCACCTTCAGTTTTATTGTCCTTCTCCAGACACAGCTTCACTGCTTCCACTGCCCTGGGACTGGTGAAAATGAGTCCTCCAAAGCCTTCAGGATGAGACAGCTGCACCAAGACCAACAGATGCTGGCTTAGTCTCAGCTTCTTGAAGAACTATGAGCCCAAGTCCAAGTGTGTCTGCAAAGAAGTGGGCAACTATCCTAGTCCTATCCTGATACCCCTCCACCCACCTGACACTTGTCTAGTGCTGACCGTGGGCCTGGAGCCATACTGGGCTTTGAGTAAGCCTCTTCATTGTCATGGCCCTTCCCTTAAGCTCCTTCTTGGGCAGAGACACACAACTGCAACCCAGGAGATGAGCAGAACTGAGGGGAAACCTGACCCATCATGGGATGGGTGAGTGGAGTAAGATGCAGGCAGGAGGGCAAACTTGATGTGGATCCATAACACAGATAGATTACCAAGGAGGTAAAACCCAGCTGAAGCGCAGGCTTCAAACACAGTACTTTGCCGAACACTTCTGAGCCAGGCACTGAGCTGCTGTGCACACCTGACTTTACTCAAGGTGTCCGCACCACACCTTAGTTTTTTGCATTACTGGGTACTGAACATGCATTGCCCACACTCAGCACACCCTCAGGCTACCATCAATCTGAACTTGGAGGTTTCACTGCCTGGATCCTGCAGTATCTCTCAAGTACTGAGTAGAGCAAACTGGTGGGCAGAAGCCTTGGGCTTGGATTGGTCCTCCTTACTGACTAGGTGCCTGGCTTAGTTGCTACGCCAGAGCTCGCTCTGAAATTGGAAACATCTGCCGAGTCTTCTGTGCACAGGCCAGTGATGGACTAAAAAGGGCCTTAACTCTGAAAGACATTCTAGTGGGGCCCTATCTCCAGGGCCCACAGCTTCCTGACAAAGCAGATAGAGACGCAGGGGGAGAAGCTTATGGGGAGTCTCCAGCACCCAGGTGAGTGTGTCCGGCCCTTGCGTTCATGTCTAGAGGTAAAATGAGGCTAACACTCTTGTGGCTTGGGCTGACAAGGTTTCTATAGAGGGCAAGTCCTAGCATGGGGCTCTTACCTTTTCTGACAAACTGGGAAGAGACAAAAACTCAAATGACAGAACGGGAATTAGTGTAGCTTCCAGTCCGTACAATCTCAGTTCCTGTAAATGAAAGAATGTCATTTTTGGTTGGCCAGGGCTGTCTTGAAAATGAAGAAAGGTCATGAAATCACATTAACTGTTATCTGAAAATAAGGGAACATGGCATCACGTTAGCTATGCATCAAGCTCACTGATTTTTAACATCCCAACCCTACCTCCATTAGCAAGGAAGTTCTAGTTTAGAGGCCAAGAAATAAGGTTCAGCCACTTACCTGGATATACGGATCCTGGCCACTGTCATCATCCTTGGCATCTTTCAATAAGAGAACCTTCATTGTCCTTGGCAGTCCTTATGAGAGACACTGGGACAGAGCAAGGAAACTGATCTTAGTTAGATCTCAAAGACTGTTCCTAGGCAATGCGGGAAGGGGACAGAGGACAAGATGAGGCAATCCTCAATCGCTTGTGTGTAGCTAAATGGGTGTGGTCTTTCACAAGACCCCTGTCAGTGATAAGGCCAAAGGAGAGCGTGTTAGCAGTTGATACTGCCTGGAAAGGCAAGTGAGAGCCATTAGTGAAGTCAAGTGACAAGCAAGCAGACTGTGGCAGCCGATAGAGAAATGAGTGCCTTAATTTTGAGGAGGTAAATATATAAGTAATGAATTCCTTTTCAAAATAAATAAACTAATAAGTCCTTCATTTATAATGACTTTTCCACATCTCAAGACATATTTAGGGGGCTGGAGATGGCTCAGTGGTTAAGAGCATTGCCTGCTCTTCCAAAGGTCCTGAGTTCAATTCCCGGCAACCACATGGTGGCTCACAACCATCTGTAATGAGGTCTGGTCCCCTCTTCTGGCCTGCAGGGATACATGCAGACAGAATATTGTATACATAATAAATATTTTTAAAAAAAGACATATTTATTAAATATTACCAAGTTTCCCAAGGTAATCTATCAACCTGGAAACAATTTATCAGCATGTACCATCTTACATAATTCATACCTTTTCTTCCTGTAATTTTACTTCTAAGAATAAATACAAGAATCAAAACCATGCACAAAGATCAGCATAAACAATTCATTCCAGGTGGGATGTAGTGGCATATGCTTTTAATTCCAGTCCTTGGGAGGCACAGGCAGGTGAGCTGATGTCTACATAGCAAGTTTCATGCTGGCAAGGGCTACACAGTGAGATTCTGTCTCAAAAAGAAAAAAAAAAAAAAAAACACAAAAAACCACTACCACCACCACCAGGTCTTCTTGGTCATCTCTGTAACTTCCAATAATTGGAAACAATATAATCATCCAATGAGAGGCTGGTTAAGTAAACTATTATGCAGGTTTTAGAAAAATCATTAAATATTGACAAATAACCTAATTACATGGGTTATCTAATCAAACATGTTAAGTAAAATATGCAAGAGCAGTTACATAAGTAGTAGGGTTTTATGTATAAATACATGAGAGAACACATCCAAATATTAATAGCACTTATTTCTGAACAGGTATTAGTATGATTTTTCTTCTTTTCTTTTCCTTATTATCCAAAAGTGTTATAAGCATTATCTTCCTGGTTATATGACAGACATTTAAAAAAAATCACATAATGATCTCACAATAAATGCCAGGCAAGATCAGCAGAGTAAATCTGGCTGAGAGAAAGACCATCATACCGTAGACAGTGTTAGACCAGAGAATACATTTGGGATGGGAATGAGTGAAGCTTGGGGAATCAGTGATTTGCAAGTACTACCTGATTACACTGATGGCTGGAACATCCGGCTCAAAATGAGTTGCTCTACATCTAAGTAACCAAATCCAGCTAAATGGATAAGAATCATAAAATCATTCTAGTTATTGTTGTTTTCCAGGTGTCAGAGAAATGGGGCAGGGGGGACGACACACAGATGATATGGTTTCTATCACTTCCTGGAGTTCTCAAAGTATCTCACCCAAAAATTAGGACCCTTCTCCTCTATGGTGGTCATGTCTTTGTGTCATTTCAGTTTTCCAAGCTTTATGATAATAAATCTTACTTTTATTTTATTCTGTCTTGATTTGTTTTTTGGAGATAAAATACCACATTGTAGACAGCTCAGGCTGTCTAGAACTATATGGCCCAGGTTGGCCTTGAATTTAAGCCTCGAAGCCTAGGATTACAGGCTTGCACTACTTGATTTTGACAGAAAGAGCTCAAGAGATACCCCCGGGGTGTATCACTGAGGGTGTTTCCAGAGAGAATTAAAGGGAGAAAGACCTATAGAGTGCCATTTCATTTGTATTCTAATAAAGTTTGCTTGAGGATGAGAAAAGTAAAACAGCCACTCTGGCCAGCCTTACAGACCAGGCAACAATGACACACACCTTTAATCCCAGTAGCCACACTAGTTTGTCATAAAAACCAGGAAGTAGTGGTGCACACCTTTAATCCCCAAACTAGAGAGGATTATAAAACAGGAGACAGCTCTCAGTCTCAGTCACATTCCGAGATTCCTGGAGGCAAGATCGCCATTTTGGATGGAGGTAGAGATAAGAGCTGTTTTGCCTTTTCTGGTCTTCAGGTTGAACCCCAATTTCTATCACTGAATTTTTATTAATCGTGCTTCAGATCTACCTCTGAATGCAGGTGGCTCCATCCTATAAAAGAAAGGTCTGGATGGAATAAGAGGCAAAGGAGACCACCAGTACTTCCTGCTCTACAGTACAAGTCTTAGTCCCATAATGGTCTAACTTCTGAAACCATGAGCCAAAGTGAATGGCCACTTTCTCTAAATTGTCCTCTTGTGTCTTGAAGCCACAACTATGGAAAACCAATCGACAGCTAATTTCCACTTATTTACGAATGGTGACCCAAGTCAGGTCCACAGTTGAGGACTGTTCTGGGGAGGTGACATCTGAATTGAAATCTGAATGACAACAGCAGAGGCCAGAGGAACAATCAGTGTTCTGCCGAGCAAGCACCTGGTCCTGGATTTGACCCCTGACTACCACCTGAATGACAGTAATAAGAAATGTCAGGTGTCAAGGGAACCCAGGGTGTCTCCATGAAAGAACAGGTTTGGCTCAAGAATAAAGGTCACGGAAAGCTTTGGATTTCTTTTAAGACAGTGAATGGCCTTATTTCTGGGAGTTAGTTTCCTATCTCTTTAATGAGTATTTCATTTCCCCAGTTCCAAAGATACTGAGTAAATTTAAAGTGTTTTTCTACAGCGTGAACAAACAACGCTAAGGAGGAAAACTTCAAAAAAGCCAATATCTGAGCCACCAGCTCCAATTTACCCATAAACTCTCTGGACTCCAGAAGCGGCAAGCGCTTACCAGATTGCCCTCCACGCACAAATGTTCCCATGTCTGACTTCATTGTGCTACCCCTAACGCTCATAACCATTGCTGGTTCCATGTAAGCGATTTGCTTTCCTTTCTCACTTTTCTGTTATTAACGTGCTCGTGGCTGTCTTGCTGCTGGTAATCACAGAATGTGTCCTGGGCCCTGGTCCTTTCTGGCTAGCACACATATGGCTCAGCAAACCCTTTATTTCAGAGAATGCCTGTTCACAAAACTTGCTGAGCACTAGACACGTAGAAGAGCAGCTATTTGGACATGTCACAGTCCAGTCAAACTGACAGATCAAATTGTCACAGTGGACTAAGCATTTTACAATCCTCACTGAAGCCTGCAAAGCCGCTATTATCCTCATTTTACAGGAAGGGAAACCAAGGCTCTTAATCTGCCCAAGGTCAGCAGAATAAATGGTAGAGATAGAACCAGAATCCAGATCTGAAGCCCAGGGCTCATCCACCTAACCACAGGCTACCAGCTGGCCTTTAAGACAAATCCCGTGCTAAGGAGGAATGAGGGAGCCAGACGTTGTCATTGTCAATGCACAGGGAGGCCACCTAGTTACAGGTGCTACTCTAATGCATGCCCTGACCACAGGCTCCAGATTAGGGGTTGATCGATCTGAGAGCACAAGGAGAGCCTTGCCCTTTATCCACCTTGTGAAGCAATCCAGGGGGCTGCAGACAATGATACTGGGGAGCTGCTGTTGTTTTTCCTGCATGTGCATGGGTACCTGTGGATGATAAGTGTTGTCCTCTATCACTCTTCTGCTCCTTAAGCTCGTTTTTTGTTGTTGTTGGTTTTTTTTGGGGGGGGGGGAAGACAGGTCTCTCTTGAGCCAGAAGCTCACTGATTAGTTGGCCAGTGAGTTCTGGATTCACCTGTCTCCATCCTAGCCATCATCCCAGTACTGGGGTTACAGCTGCAGTATGAGGGTGCTGGGAAATGCAGGCACGCCAAGCATTTTACCCACTAAGTCATCTCACATCCTGAACGTGGGGAACTGTTTAATAGTGGTGATGGCTGTGAAACAGTATGGATAAACGTAGGCCAACAACTATGTGCTTAAGTGTTAAATTTTGTTATGCATAGATTACCATAACAAAAAAACCATTAAGACTGGGGGAAATTGTTCTTGAGTTTCTGTGCAAGTCTATGGACATGCTTTAAAGTTTTTTCTATTATTAGCCTTGTGATAGGTATTCATTAAAGAAACATGTTTTTGAGCCAGGTGGTGGTGGTGGCGCACGCCTTTAATCCCAGCACTTGGTAGGCAGAGGCAGGCGGGTCTCTGTGAGTTCAAGGCCAGCCTGGTCTACAAGAGCTAGAGAAACCTTGTCTCGGGGGGAAAAAAAAGAAAAAAAGAAAGAAACATGTTTTTGGACAGTTACAAAACCCAAGGCAGTCATTTTAAGTCAGATCTATCAGAGGTGGAGTCCTGGTGCCACTACTGTCCACGATATAGCCCGCTAGATGCAAAACGCACGGGACACTAGAATCTCACATAGTACCATCATGGGGTCTCAGGGTTAATGGGGGCCTTGGTATCCTGATATCTCCTCCTGATGAAGGACCACTGGGATTATTCACAGTCCCTAAATTTCTCTGGCAAAGGCTTCCTTTTAGGGACAGCTCATTCTGGTATGGGAATCAAACGTATCTCATATGCTGCCGTTGTTTTACTGAGAAAAGGGAGAACCACAGACGTTGTCAGGAAGCTAATGTTTTCCCTAGTCAGTGATCTTTCTCGATAACCATACAAGGAACTGCAAGTCGGTCGACTGTGTGATAACCCTGACCGTAGACCTGATTTATTTGATACAAGTTTTAACCGTCAGGATATTCCTTGCAAAAATCTGGCTTCTGTTGAACTCTGAAACGTTGGACCAGTAATTCATTTAGCCACAGCAGTGGCAAAGGAGGGATACACTCGCTAACTTGCTGCAATCCTTTTCTGTTCTATTCTTACCAAACAAGTCTTTTTAAAGACACCGGTGGCCCGTCGCAGCAAAAGACCTCTTGTCTTCTTAGAACTTTGTTACGGAGATGGCGCGGGATTGGCCCCTGCCAGGATCAGCGGACCTTGCAGCGCGGACTCCACCAGTGCCGGTCAGCCCCCTAGTTGGCAGCTGCACCGGGTCCCCGCCCCGCGGTGTCACGGATCGCTAGGGTCTGCGTTCACGTCCACATGCCTGAGTCCTAGTCGGGTCCTGGGCCCGACACCCACCTCACGGGCTAAGAGGCAGGACTGACCTGCACGCCGCGGGGCAGGAACCTCGCGATCCCAGCCGAGGCTGCTAAGCACAGACAAACGGGAGCCGCCCCTCACCCGGCCGCCAGCTGTCTCCACGCTCGTACCTCAGGCGCGTGGGGCACCCGCCCACATCTGGCTGTGCACGCGCATTGGCCTCCAGGCGCCGGCGGAAGGGACGCAGAAGGATGGGCCAAACCACTGCGCACAAGGGGGAGACCGGAGAAAGTGAGGAGGGCGAGACGATGCAGGGAAGAAGAGGATTCCTGACCAGGACCCCAGTGGGGAGGACAGACGGACAGATTAGTCCTGTGGGACTCATCCGCACCCCTCTCTAGGTCGCGCCGACTCCGCGGCGAACTTCTTGGTCCGGTCTACCTCTAGTCCGGAAGGAACGGGGCGGGACTTGCGCAGACGCAGTGTGGCCGGCAGCATGGCTTCCAGAGCTAAGAAGCGAGCGGTGGGAAACGGGGTCCCGCGGCCGCTGGGAGCGCAGGGCCACCACGAGGAGGAAGAAGAGGATGAGTTGGAAGATGAGGAAGAGGACGATGAAGACAGTGACGAAGAAGAGGATGAAGACGAGATCGTGGACGAGGTGAGGCTCACGTGACCATATTTTTGGTGGAGATCTGAGTGGGGAGGAAAAACATTCAGGCAACCGAAGCTGTGGGAAAGTGACAGTAATTGTGGGGAGTTTTGATTTCCCGGTTTCCCGCCGCTGTGCTTCAGGAGCAGAACCGGACGTGGCACGTTCTTTCTTCAGGCTTTCCTACACATTATTCCCTGAAGTCCTTCCCGGCTGAGTCATCCACCACCCACCTTGATCCCGCACCCACCCCCCACTTGTGCTTCTTTCATTAACATGGAAAATCTATAACATTGACTGCCAGTGACTAAAAACGTGTCTACTGTAATTATAAACTGTGGGAGAAGGGAACCTCAGATGAGGGATTGCCTCCATCACATTGACCTGTGTACTTGTCTGTGGATATTTGCTTAATTAATGATTGACGTGGGAGAGTCCGGCCCACTGTGAGATGGTCTTGGGTGGTATAAACAAGCCTGTAAACCGTGGTCTCTTCTTCAGTTCTGGCCTTGAGCTCCTGTCCTAACTTCCCTCCATGAGGAACAATTAGCTGTTTATCATAGAAACAGAAAGAATGCCAACAGAAAGAATAATAGTGTATCAATGGAAGCACTTGCGTACACTGTTGGTGGGAGTACAAACCTTTTTCCATCTCTTTGGAGGGTAATCTGACAGAATTTATCAAAAATTTTTGGTTTTTCGAGACAAAGTTTCTCTGTGGCTTTGGAGCCTGTCCTGGAACTAGCTCTGTAGACCAGGCTGGTCTTGAACTCACAGAGATCCACCTGCCTCTGCCTCTCGAGTGCTGGGCCCATGCGCACCACCACCCAGCAGGATTTGTCAAAATTTAAAGTGCATCTAACTCCTGGCCCAAAACTTTACCCTCTAGAAATTGACAGTGATAATAATAACAGTATTAAATATACCCCCAGGGTCTGCATTTTGTATTAACTCATTTAGTTCTCATATCAGTGCCATGAATTTAGGAATTATCACTGTTTTACCCGTGAGACCGCAGAGCAAGTTAAGGGAAAATGTGTATAGTTATGTGGAGGAAAAAAGAAACAACGGGGGTGGGGAGGCAGGGATTCATTAGCTTGTGTGTGTGCTTTGAGAACAGGTGTATGACGCTAAGGCTAGGAAAAGGCTTTCTCACTCAGACCTTAGCAGTCAGAGTAGCTTTTTTGCCCCTCACATATACTTTTAAATTCCTTTTTGTGTGTGTTTTGCCTGCATATGTACCATCTACATGCTGTGCCCACAGATGCCATACAAGGCATC
>JAQHUG010000016.1:352082-374270 GCA_028555095.1 Dicrostonyx torquatus | reverse complement strand
TGTGTGGAGGAGGCTCTGGAGTAGGATATTACTGCATGGGTCCTGTTCTGTGTATGGAGGAGGAGGCTCTGGAGTAGGGCATTACTGCATGGGTCCTGTTCTGTGTATGGAGGAGGCTCTGGAGTAGGACATTACTGCATGGGTCCTGTTCTATGTGCATGGAGGAGGCTCTGGAGTAGGGCATTACTGCATGGGTCCTGTTCTGTGTGTGGAGGAGGCTCTGGAGTAGGATATTACTGCATGGGTCCTGTTCTGTGTGTGGAGGAGGCTCTGGAGTAGGGCATTACTGCATGGGTCCTGTTCTATGTGCAGAGGCGGCTCTGGAGTCGGGGCATTACTGCATGGGTCCTGGCACAGTTGCTGGGGGCCGCTGAATTACAGGAAAATTGTCTGATAGAGAACCTGGCAGACTAGGACTGGTGCATGAATGACCATCTTGTTTGCCATTTGTGTCATCTAGTTTTGTTGAACTTGAGACATCTTGCCAGCTGGGCGGTAGTGGCCCAGTACTTGGGAGGCAGAGGCAGGCAAATCTCTGTGAGTTCAAGGCCAGCCTGGTCTACAGAGTGAGTTCCAGGACAGCTAGGGTTACACAGAGAAACCTTGCCTTGAAGAAACAAATCAAAAAAGAAAAAAGAAACCCCAAAGAATCTTTTGGTTTTTTTTTTTTAAAAAAAATGCAGAGCAGGATGAGGTCACCTAGATCGGGCTGGAGGTGAAGTGGTATGAATGCCACCACACAGCATTCAGGACATGGTGCTTTGGGAGCTGATGGCAGGAAAACAAGCTTTGGTTTTGAGAAATGAAAAATTAGTGTTATACTTCTTCCCAGCCAAATAATGTAAAATTCAAGTACTCTTTCCTTCTAAAACAGCAAGCGGATGTTTCAGAAGACAGCAGTGATGAAATGGATGAAGATGAGATCTTTGGCTTCATAAGCCTTTTAAATTTAACCGAAAGAAAGGTTAGTTTGACTGGGTGGCACTTGAAGTCTTGAATCTCTGGTCCAAATGGAGAGTTCTATGGCAGAATATGATATCAGGGTATGTGCTCTTGCTCTGTTCCTTTTTCACTGTGGCATTGTTTTGTTTGGAGTGATTTGTCCCCAGCTTAAAGCTGATTACTCCTGCAGGCAGTCGTCAGACATTTTAGTCTCTGGTGCTGACACAGGATCTGTTGGCAGGGTCTCTGCAGCTGCTCTCTTTGCTCCTAGTATAGTAGATACGGAGACTTTGGTCAGCAGCTTCCAGAGTTGAGCGTGGGCCCTTAACATACGCTTGTGTTCATCATCTATCTCAATTGACTCTATAACGAGTTCTAATAAAAAAAAACATGCCAGTTGTTTATTCTCTGGATAAGGTGCAACCCACAGTCGGCCTGTTTTCAAAGGAACTCTCCACTTAATTTCCAAGTGTTTCTATGAGATGGAGTAGGACTGCTGTTCCAGTGTATGAGTGTTAATTACAAGCATGATCTGCCTCGATTCATGGCATGGTAATTAGGTGTAGTTACTTTTGGGGAGTTCTTCAGCAGTCAATACTGAAGAAACACCGGGGTCTAAAGGCAGTGGGAGGAAACCCTCTACTTGTGAGGTAAAAATCAAAGCCCTCTCTTTACTTTCTAGGGCACTCAGTGTGCTGAACAAGTGAAAGAGTTGGTTCTGAGCTGCTGTGAGAAGAGCTGTGAGAAGAGCGTGGTTGAACAGCTGGACAAGCTTTTGAACGACACCAGCAAGCCTGTGGGCTTTCTGCTCAGTGAAAGACTCATTAACGTCCCTCCACAGATTGCCCTGCCGATGCACCAGCAGCTCCAGTAAGAGACTCTGGGCAGTGCCTCAGGCAGTTTTCACCCCGGTGGATTCAGAAGTGTCACCTGTACAGAGCATGTCTAGGTTGGCACACAGTCCAGCCTGGGTGTGAGGTGCCAAGAGAGGGACTCATTTCTAGCATCCAGCCCCTCGAACTGTTTTGATGATTGATGACAGTAATTTTAATATTTTCAAATACTGAGATGGGAGAAAAGTTGATGAAGACCTTTTACATTTGACTGACAGTTTCTACTTTCACAGACTCCTGTGATTTGAACAAAATATTGAACAAATACTAACAAAACCAGAGTCAAACTCCTAACTTCTGTTTTGACTAGTGAACCACAACCTTAAGGAATAGTCTACTTCTTGCTCTTCTGTTGTTCTAATGTAGGTGTTTCAAGTTGAGAATATTTAAACAACATTTAGACAATTAAGTGAATTAAGGCTTGTACCCACCCACAGGGTTAAAATGTATCCTAGCCCAGGGATGGTCTCCCACATAGCACCTTCTCTCTTTGTCCATATGCCCCAACTCTCCCCACTGGCCCCTCAGCTGCAGCTCAGACTCCTCCTATGCCCTAGATGGTTTTTCTGTATCTTTGGTTTCTGTAAGCGACTGAGGTGCCTGCTTACCTTGTCTGACAGGCTTGATCCTCTTTCTGCTGTGTTGGAGCTGAAGTGGATTGTTCTGGATTTATTAGTTTTGCTTAAAGGTGGCCAGTCAGTCTTGGAAGGAAAGAAAATTTCATTGCCATTTCACAGATTTTCCTAGAATTTAGGCTATCCATATGTGCAGTTTCTGCAGTGTGTCAGAAGCCAGTCCTAGACTCGTGTTGAGCTTGTGTAGTCATGTGCACAGTGCCATCCACTGTGCCTGTGTGCATTTCAACTTTGCAGTTAAATACTTATTGTTTGAAGAATGAAGATTATTTATTTTTAAATTTGCACAAAACAGTGATTTTGAGGGACTCTGAGATCGTGAGTGTCTTTCTGAACTCAAATTCTTCACGGTTTAATGCAAAAACCAGTGTTAGCACATTCTTAAGAATAGCCAATAGTGCTGGGCAGTGGTGGTGCATGCGGGAGACAGAGGCAAGCGGATCTTTCTGAGTTCAAGTCCAGCCTGGTCTATAAGAGCTAGTTCCAGGACAGACTCCAAAGCCACAGAGAAACCCTGTCTCGAAAAAAACCAAAAGAGAGAGAGAGAGAGAATAGCCAAAAGCATAAGTGAAAATGTTCAGCCTGTGCTCAGCAGAGTCCAGAGAAGGTGCTGTGTTGGTTCCTTTGGGCTCTAGACAGATTTAACCCAGTAGTAACCAATGTGTGTATGGATGTCTCATAGGAAAGAATTAGCGGAAGCACAAAGAACCAATAAGCCATGTGGGAAGTGCTACTTCTATCTGCTGATTAGTAAGACATTTGTGGAAGAAGGAAAATCTGGTTCCAAAAAGAAGCAAGGTGGTCTTCAGCAGGAAGCCTTGATGTTCGCAAATGCAGAGGAAGAGTTTTTCTATGAGGTAAGAATGGCCTGCTTCATTTATGTTAGCTATCAGTAGAATTTCCTTGAAAATAAGACTCATCCATAAGATTTATGCCAAAGTCCTTCCACCCCGCTTTTCTCTATGGCCTCTGGCTATGGGCTAACCCACTGTCTGGTGCATCTTGCACACACAGAGGCCTCGCATTTTATAGTGTGTAGGGGGTGGGGTGGTTACTGACTGGGACCAATTAGGCACTTAGAGCATGTTCACATTGTGATGTTCAAGCCACATTGGCATGTTTCAGTTCCAAGTTACTCATTTGCAGATGTGGATGAGTGAAGGTGATCACAGCTGTTCTGTGCCCTTATATCTGGATAGCATCCCACTGGGAATCTCTAGCACTTTCTATATTGGTGACTCATATCTTGATGGGCAACCAAATCCAAGACAGTATTCCTATATTCTTTCTCATACAGCCATCTTCAGAAATCTTGAAATTTAATCTTAGGGGTAACATTTTCCTTAATTGAATGTTAACACAATTTTAAAAATACATATATTTGTTGCCGGGTAGTAGTGGCACACGCCTTTAATCCCGGCACTTGGGAGGCAGAGGCAGGCTGATCTCTGTGAGTTCGAGACCAGCCTGGTCTACAAGAGCTAGTTCCAGGACAGGCTCCAAAGCCATAGAGAAACCCTGTCTCGGAAAACATATATATATATACACACACACACACACACAATATGTGTCTGTGGTGTGTAGTAAGTGTGTAAGTGAAGATGCATGTGTGCCATGGCATGCTTGTGGAGGTCATCTTCTACCTTGCTGAGGTAGGGTCTCATTGCAGCTGCTGTGCTGACAGGCCTTTGCCTCCCAGGGGTATTGGGTTGCATCCAGTTGTGCAGGTGGATTCCAGGAATCAGACTTACAAAGCTAGAATACTCATTCTTTGAGCCTTCTCCACTGATGGAAGCAGTAGAAATTCAGCTCTGCCTTTGTTTTACAAGAAGTAAATAGCAAAAATGAGCTATGGAGAGACAGTCGTTGTATGAGGACCTGGGTTAGAATCCCTAATACCCGCGTGAAAAAACAGGACATACACAGAGACAGGAGAATCCTGAGCGCTTGCTGGTCAGCTTCCTGATGCTCAGGGGTGCACTCTATCTTAAGGCAGTAGGGCCGACTGATGAGGACACCTGATGTCATTTGGCCTTTACTCACACACATATCCACATGCTTACATGCATGTACCACATACAGGAGAAAAACAAGCAAAAGTAAATTTTTTACACATGAAAATTTCAAGGAGTTCTGTGTGGGATTTCAACGTGGTCTGGCTCTGCAAACACCATGCTGACACAGTGTCCCCAAGCGCAGGAAGCTGCCAGGCATATGAAGGTCAGCATTTGAGGACCGTTCTCAATTTCTCTTACCTGTCACAATATTAACACTCAAATGGTCCAAGAAAAGTGACTCTGGAATTAGAAACAGTGTCACCTTTATCACTTGGCTGACTTGGAAATGGCACACCTTAATCCATGGGCTCCTGTGAGTTGAAATTTGTTTGGTGTCTCATAGTTTCTCCCCGAGGTGTCCATTGAACTACTTCCTTCCCCTGTTTCTTTTTTGTTTTGTTTGTTTGTTTTGAGACAGGGTTTTTTCTGTATAGCTTTGGAGCCTGTCCTGGAACTCACTGCACACCAAGCTGGCCTTGAACTCAACAACTCAATGGAGATCCACCTGCCCCTGCCTACTGAATGCTGGGATTAAAGGCTTGTACCACCACCGCCCAGCTCTACTGTTTTTCTTATCGCAAATACAACAGACGGTATTCTTTATTTTGGGCTAAATGAGCTCTGCCTTTGAGTTGTCTACATTTTCCTTGTCTCCTCTTTTGCTGCAGAAGGCGGTCCTGAAGTTCAGCTACTCGGTGCAGGGGGAGAGCGACACTTGTCTGGGAGGCAGATGGTCCTTTGATGATGTGCCAATGAAGCCCTTGCGAACTGTGATGGTAATCCCAAATGACAAGATGAGTGAGATCATGGAGAAGCTGAAAGACCATCTATCTGTCTAGTCCATTTCCCCCGGACAGTGACAGACTTGTTTATGTATAATTACCAAGAAACCATTGGGGAGATACTGAAAAACTCATTTTATTCAGAGTCAAGTCCTCTACAAAAAGTAGGCTTCTGTTCCATGTGTCTGTGACACATTTACTTTTTTTTTTTTTTGGAGTTCTGGTCAAATTATGAATGAGTGGTTAAAAACTTCCAATAAGAAAATGATGGAATAGTAATTTTAAGAACTTAATAAAAACTATTTTTTTATTTTAAAATCATTTGAAGTGGTACTGTCCAGGACTGTCCTGGCTCCAGCAGCCCACCGCCAGCCTCCCCTTGGTGTCCTTATTGCACTCTGTCTTGGAGAGGTCACTGGATCGAGCATCTCTGCTCCGCAGCTTCAGGGCACTTGTCACACCCATCCTGATCCTTTTTCACAACTGTGGTGGGTAGGTGGCTTGAGGCTTGCTGTAGGATGTCCTTGCTTTCACTAGGAGGCAGGTTACTGAAATAGTACTGTGGGACCAGCTGCATAAACCTATTCATTTAAAACAAACAGTAATGAGAGCTGGGGACTGGCAGACAGATGTCAGGTGTGTGAGAGTCTGAATGTTCCTTCTCTAGTACAAGGCCATTATCATGAGAGGGATCAGAGCATATGCTTGGAGAGAGCTTTGGGTAGGCACCAGGGAGAGCATCTTTGTTTCTTAACCTCAGTTCTCCACCGAATCCACCTCTGTAAGTAAGCTGTGACCTTGAACATTATGAGGCGCCTTTAGACTAAGTCTGGAGTCATCTCTGAGACTGTTCTCAGTGTTTCTCCACAGAGATCTTTATAGCATATAGAGGCCTTCCTTTTGTTTCAAACACCAGTTGCTGTGCATTGTGCTAGGGATAACATCTAAACCCTTCTGTGGCCTATAAACCCTCTGGGAACTGCCTGTCTCTTCAACCTCACTGTTCCTCCTCCTCTGAGTCACCCCCAACCCCCAGCTCCAGCCAGTGCTTAAAGCAAGCCCTCCTTCCTCAGTCAGACTTACAGCCCGGGCGAGACTGCTGAGGCCACACTGATGTAGTTGTTCTCGGCTATGCTGAACTGATGGAAGAGGACCCACTCGGGCATCTTCTTGGTGATGGAGTAGCTTGACAGTGGATGCAGCTGCGCAACCTGCTTGTGTGTGAGCATTAAGTAGTTACCTGACCCATCAACATCCCGAGCAATCTAAAAGGCAGGGTCAAAGAAGAAGGGAATCGAAATACAAACACGTTAGTTGAAAAAATTTATATAGAATAAAATCAAAATTTGTCGCCCATGTTTCCTGTTTTTAGAACACAGAAAATAAGTCACAATGATTTTTGTCTTAAAACTTGAGTTAGTGACCTCAGTTAGCTTCAGCACTTTAGGGCAGCGCTGAAACAGTGTGACTATAAATAAATGTATGGGTCGTGAAATAGAATGTAGCATGCCACTAGCTCTGCCATCAATTGTCCATGCTACCAAGGCTCTACGCCTAGTTTTAGCTCAGCTCATCTTTACCATACCTCTTGCATAGATAACCTACGTTTCCTCACAGAGGAAGAGAGCTATACTGAAATGTCATCTATCTCTCCATTAAAACTGCTCATTGGGGTGCACTGGCCCACTCTGATGTGAAGGACATACCTACCCCTCTGTCATGGACATTACTTAGCCCCTCAATGGAAATGAAAGAAGCAACTGGGCATTCAGATCACTGGTAAAAGGGAAAGAGGAGCTGTGGTGTTGAAGATCAGTCTCCTTAGACAAAATTAACATATAATACTCTAGCTTGAGAAGTATGTTTAAATACCAAATCTTAAATTAACATCTTTTAGTGTTATTTTAAAAGTTAAGGTCAATAAAACTATCACTGTAAGCGAGATTTGCTGGCTGAATCTCATGTATGTGGCATTCATGCCACATGTACCAAGGCAGCTCCACTCCTGCTTACCTGCATAAAGTATCCAGAGAGCAGCGATTTCTTGATGTTTAGACTGTTTTCCTTGGAGCCAAAGGCAGGCTCTGTATAGGGAAGCTCGATCCGTTTAATAATTTCTAAGAGTTCTGCTCGGATAACATCTGCCGTCCTGAGAGCAGAACAGTTGAGGAAGTAATCATGACACCACGTCTCTACACAGTCTAGAGGGAGAACAGAAGGCCACTCAGAAATGATGTTAGTCTTTAAGCGCTATTGAAGGTCACATGAAGGGAGTGGTAGGAAAACAGCTAGGATAGGGCTCTCCAGTGGCTGTGGGATCGGCCACACCTGTGAGCCCAGTGTACTGGAGTGTCAGGAGCATGTTTCCCAGCTCGTGGCTATAGGGAGGGGGGCGCTGGAGACCCAGAGCTAGCGAGCCGTTAGCATCTATCCTCTGATCATCCCATACTTCATCTGGTAAGGCCCTACCAGGCTCACCTGGGAGTTCATTATGTCACGTTAGTTCCTTGTCTACCCTGGATGCAACTTTCTTTTACTCCAAATGTACTAGTCTGTACAGTGTCTCAAGGTACTTTCTTAGCACCTGCAATTGCATCTTGACTGAAGACTGCAGATGGCCTTGGCCCAATGGACAGCAGACCCTCATTTACCCTGTCCTGTCCACTTGTCCCACTCAGAGTAGCAAGAGTACACAGTTGGTCAGACACCATCACCCAGCCTGGTTCTCAAAAGCCGATCACTGTTCCTCTAGTCTACTTTAGAAACACTGATTGCTGCTCCTGATAGGCTCCTACTGCCCTGCAAACTGAGCTCAAGATTTTTCCACATTTCAAATATTTTTTTATACCATCTTCTGGAGCAAAGGCAGTAAAGGCTGGTCTGTGGGAAGCAGAAGAGCCTCCTGTGAGGAATCCTCTGTCCCTCGTCCTGGAAGAGGTGCTGCCAGCTCCCCCAGCAGTAGGCCCTCTCCTGTGACACTATGATAGCCACTGCAGTTCAGGGACAAGGAGGGTACCAGGGATGTCTTCCCCGCCCTCCCCTCTCTCTGTTACTGGGCTTCAGGCATGCTGCCGCTGAGCTGGCTGCCCAGAGTACTAAAGATCTCCAAATCTAGACCTGTGCTGTGACATGCTAGGTGTCCGGGCGGCTGGTGGGACTATCAGAAGGAAGGCTAGCAAATAACAATTCAAATATCTGAGCCTCAACTGGGGAAGGAGAAAGGAACAGGAAAGTAGTTTGGGGGGGGATCATGTTCACGTACGCTCATTGGTAGAGTTCAAAGCTGTGTCTTGGTAGGCCCTGTAGACATTGATGAGCGTAAAGTGATCACCTTCAGGGTGCAAGAACGTTTTCCAGCAAGTCTCAGCAGCCTCCTCAGCTCCTTGAGGCACGTGCAAAAAGCAACTGGGAGCTTTAAGATGCAAGAGGTCACAGTTAGCAACACAGGACACTTCATCCTGGCCCAGCGTGCCCAGAGGGAGTCCTGTCTATGAACCCACTCCTATCTTGGTTCTCTGAATCAATACGTTGTTCTCAATATTCTTGTTTATTTCGAAGCCAAAGAAATTGAGAGTGAGTTGTCTGAATTCTTTTTCCCTTTTGTGCATGTTGCTTTGCCAACAGCAGTCAGTACCCTGCTCATATTCCAGTGGAAGCGGTGGGGGGGGGCGCGAGTCAGACACAGGATTAGGACTATGTTCCAATGCGGCACAGCATTTAGTCCGTGTGGCTGTCAAAGACTATGTGAAAAATATAGGAGCCAGTATCAATGAAGCTGGCAGGAAATAAAACCACACGGTTATTTGGGAAATGCTGCCTCATGGCTGTTGTTTGCACTACACTAGTCCTTTTGGCAAGAAGCCAGGCATCACCTTTTGAATTTTTACATTTAGGTAATTTTAAAAATCTCCCCTTTATACTCTGTTAAAACATTTTACTGCAGGGCCGTGGTGGCACATGCCTTTAATTCCAGCGCTTGGGAGACAGAGGCAGGTGGATCTATGCATTCAAGGCCAGCTTGGTCTACAGAGTGAGTTCCAGGACAGTCGGGACTACATGGAGAAACCCTGTCTCGAAAATAAAAATAAACAAAAACCCCACTTTACTATCATCTGCAAAGTTAGATGGACCAACCACTGTCCCTGCTGCATACTCCATTTAAATCTATACTTGGTGTGGATTCGTGGAACAAAAGAAGGGTCATTAAAGAATACCTGTTACCATGGCGGCAATGGTTAACATTTCGTCTACACAGTCAAATTCACAAGATGCTAAGATAGACTTTGAGAGCTGTGGATCCAGAGGAAACTCTGACATGATGATTCCAAACTCGGAAAGATTCCCATCATTGTCCAGGGCTGCCAGGTAATCTAAATCTTCCAGTGCTTGCATCAGGCTTTCTGGGGCTAGGAAAGAGAAAAAAAGAAAGAAGGAATATATTTTGCACAACTGAGATGGAACAGCAGGTAGGGATTTTTCATTCTTGTATAAAACAAGCAACCAATCAACAAAACCTGTGAAGCAAGAATTGGCCAGACACTATAAGTCAGTAGATTCTGAGGGGCTGACAGGGTCAGCATTATGGCTGTCTAGATAAGGGCCCTGACAGTGCTCTAGCCAGGGACTCCTTGGATTTTGATGCAGTCCTGACAGGTCAAAGATGACTCTGGGGATCTGAGACCTCTCCAGACCAGACAGCGATGCTCCAATCTGTGTGCCTGGAGGGAACATACCTGGTGCTCACACAGCATCCAGAGCAGAGCCTGCTCCCACCAGCCAACCAGCCAGAGGGCCTGCTGCAGGCTCAGAATACTGACTAAGCATCCCCAGCACTAGTCTATGGAGGCAGCCCTGAGCACATGTATGGGAAGACAAAAATATTCATTGCTCAAGAATCCAGTAAACAGGTATGACAAGGAGAGCAGCAGAAAAAAGACAGAGCAGCTGAGAAGTCACAGAAAACAGAACAGACACACAAGGTTACTGCAAACAAACTGACTTTCCCTGTCCCTCATTTCTTTTTGACTTAGATTACACGGGCACCAGTACTATGTGTGTTATATCCGCTCAGTTTCCACAAAGAAGTCCATTTAGTATCTGACTTTGTGGAAACAAGTTGTATTAAATAAGCTTTTCCACCTCTCTGCTACCTGGTATCCAAACAAAGGCTACACGGGGAAGCCAACTCCTGCGGTGCTACCTAAAACCAAAGGATTTTTTTTTTAAGATTTATTTATTATGTATACAACATTCTGCCTCTATGTATGCCAGCATGCCAGAAGAGGGCGCCAGATCACAGTACAGATGGTTATAAGCCACCATGTGGTTGCTGGGAATTGAACTCAGGACCTCTGGAAGAACAGTCAGTGCTCTTAACCCCTGAGCCATCTCTCCAGCCCAAAAACCAAAGGATTTAAGAGAGCCACTGGCTGCCTTCTGTCGGTCTTAGCACTGGCATGTATATGGTGTGTGGGAGACGGCACCCACAGGCCCAAGAAACAACTGAACCTGCCTGTGTCAGGGAGTTTTTAGGTGACTGACAGGAAAAAAAATCACTTATTTGCTATTTACACTTTGACCACTGAAGTTGACTGTCAAAATTTAAGGCACATTGAGAAACTCTACAGCCTGCTCACAAGCTCTGATTTGATCAGATTCTCACTGAGGTTAAGAGGCCAGGAAAGCTTTAAGAAACCACTAGTATGGTCTGGGATACACCAATGCTGCCCTGCAGCCTTGTTGGGGGAGAACAGAGCAACTGAGGCAAGAGACCAGGAATAGACAGGGTGGTGAGGAGCCATCACAGGGAGCTGTTTAAAGTTACATCCTCCTACTACAGGGGGACAGTGAAGTCACCTTTTGTTTCTGATTTTTTTTTTTCACCATCAAAGTTGGTTTTTTGTTTTTTAGTTTTTTTGAGATAGGGTTTCTTGGCTTTGGAGCCTGTCCTGGAACTCAGTCTGTCGACCAGGTTGGCCTCAAACTCACAGAGATCTGCCTCTTTCTGCCTTCTGAGTACTGGGATTAAAGGCGTGCACCACTACCTCCCAGGACTCACCATCAAAATTTAGTATGAAGCAGAATGGCCTTCTCTTTGTCCCTGGGGACTTTGGGCCTGAGCACACTGTGAACACAGAACCTTGAGTTTGCAGTGCCAGGAAGGAAACGGACAGGCTACTTAGAAAAGTAGTCCAAGAGTTCCATCAGAGAGCTGTGGGTCCCAAAGGGACAGCTGATGTGCTACAGAGGGGCCGGCAGCAGCTGAACAAAGGAGCTGGAAGGCTGGCCTTATCAGGGAGCACCTTGGAGACAGCAAAGCTGTGTGATGGGCTACAGGCCCCATGATGACTCTGCACAAGCATATGGCGACAGACAGGCTCTGTTCCCAAAAAGCACTCACTTACTACTCATTTTATGTCCCCAAGTCAAGTTGGCTGCACACAGAATTAACAGGACAGAAACGACTTCAGGACTGTGCTCCTGGGCCTTGTGCAAAGCTTTTCTCATGCGTTTATCATAAAGGAGGAATGGGTTAATGCTCATGGATGGCACATGTGAGGGGCTCTAACACCCAACTCAACAGCACTTGCTATACTCCATTCTAAGACATCTCCCCAGTGCTGCCCATAAAAGTACATTTAAGGGTAGAATGGCCTAGATGAGGGGTTTTCAACAGCAGTGTTCCCTGAATGCAAATCACGGTAGATAGTAAATGAATGGTCAGAGCAAGGCCACCTGATTGTAGAACAAGACTGCTTTATTCTAAAGGTAGCTTCAAAAGGAGCAAAACAGCTTTCTTATTAGACATTCTTGTCCATGACAGCTCTCCTTTCTGTGGAATGTCACTGGAAGCTCACAAGCTTCCCTTCCCGTGGTCACTCACAGTTATGTGAGGGACTACAATCACATTTCCTCACTGTTCCATGCATTCGTTCTGTCCAGAAGGAATCCCAACCAAACTCCTACATGTGCCTGTATTTTCCTTCCACCAGGCAGCTGGTGATTGGTAAAAAGGATCAAGTCCCTCTGTGGGAGGGACTGACTGAGCAACAGTACGGGTTCTGTGGGGGCAAAAGGCCAAGGCCGGTATCGAGGAGCCCGACTCAGGGCACTGTGGTGCCACCACCTCATCACTGAAACTCATTATCTGTTTGCACACCCATGGAAACTGCCTTCTATAGTCCAGGGCAGGTAGCCTGGGGATTTTGAGCTCAGTAAGGAGTGCCTCACACCTGAAATATCAAGCATTTGCCAAACTCCAGTTACTTTTCTAAGGGATAAAAATATATGAACTAACTGACCTTACCCTTCAAGCAGTTACTTTGATTGCCTTTAATCCCAGCACTCGGGAGGCAGAGGCAGGTGGATCTCTGTGAGTTTGAGGCCAGCCTGGTCTACAAGAGCTAGTTCCAAGACAGGCTCCAAGGCTACAGAGAAACCCTGTCTTGAAAACAAAACAAACAAACAAAACACCCACAAAACCTATTTCCATTCTGTGCCTTTAACATCCCTCCCCACTCCATTTTCACTATCTGTAAAATAACTTTCATGTTTCCAAGGTGTTGCAATGGGTTTTGTCTTGGGAACCGTTTTTGACATATTCCTCTTGGCACCCCACCATCACCCTTCTCTGAAGATGGTGATAAATTCTGTGTGGCCTTTGCACAGACAGTTGTGTCTGTGTGACACCTAGCAGTCAGGCCAGGGCATGGCTCAGTGGGGGAAACATTTGCAGCACAAGCCTGACAGCCCGGACTCCACCTCTGGAACCCACTCGGTGGTAAGAGAATACTGGCACAAGTTGTTCTCTGGCTGCCACAAATGAATGTGTCCTAGCTGTGGCCTTCGCAGGTACAGTGGTTGTATAGTTTCTTAGCTCTGCACTGTTCTGGAGGCAACATGCAGCAGGCATCCTGCCTGCAGAAAGGAGCCTTTCCCTAGCCAGAGCTCCAGGTGCAACTGGGGTGATCACCGCGCCAAGCTAGCAGGCGGCTTTCTCTCACTCTCCCGGGCACAGACTGGGGAGCGTTAAGACCAATCTGTGTTTCAAAGGAGACTCTCCAGTTTGCAGTGTTTTACAGACTTGCAGGCTTTCTCACTAACATCTCTGGGTGTGTGGCTATGATGTCAGAAGATCTGGGTTCACTGACTCGGGAATCAGAATGGCTAGTGAAAAATGTGTACCTGAGCCCTGATGGGGCCAGAGCTGGTTCCCTCTTCAGAGTCCAGCCCCTGCCTTCATTTTGTGCTTCCTCCAGGCTCTCCCTTATCTTGCCCTATATGCCAAGCTAGAACCAAGTTGGATATGGTTATTTTTCTCTTTTTTTTTCTTTTGTTCCTTTTTTTTTGAGACAGGGTTTATGTAGTCCAGGCTGACCTGGAATCCACAGACAGGATGACCTCGAACATACAACTCTCTTGCCTCCATTTCCACTTCATAAATACTGCGATTACAGGTATATACCACCATGCCTGGCTCTCAGTTGTTGTTTTTTTTTTTCCCCAAATCACAGAAATCCTGGTCATCCCCAAACCAGTTTTATATGCTAATAGTAAAACAAGTTTTGATTATGACCACAGAGATTATATTTGGCAAATCCTTGCCTTGGCACCTTTGCCTTCCAGGGACAGTAAGTCTCAGCCATCTGTTTCTGCTGAGGCACTCAGCTGGTCCTGAGCTTCCTGACCCAGGTCAGCAGTGGCTGTGACACTTTCATGGAGGTCGATCCTCGGGCAGCCAAGGAAGAGAAAAAAAAATCCTTGATTTAGTTTTTCAAAAGAGAGGTCCATGCCGAGGGAACTCACTTCACTGCTGGTAACCTAGTCATGCCAAGTCCATTTCTACACGGTTCACAGATCCTGAAAAGGGCAGAGTTTGCAGTGCTCGAACATTTCAATTATAAGTTGAATTAAATGCAGTGCCTATAAGCACCTTCTATTTTTTTTTTCCAAAACGATGAGCCAGAGTTCATGCACAGCTACATTTCCCCAAGCACAGCAGAAAACAGTTGTGTGTGTATTATTAGGAAATACACAATATTATTAGAAAAATAAATGGTAACTCTGACCCCTTTGTTCCCAGTTATCAGTTTGAAGCCTCATGAAGTAAGCAGCACCCAGGAGCCAGAGGGCAGGGACCCCAGCATATAGAGATAGAGATAGATAGATAGATAGATAGATAGATAGATAGATAGATAGATAGATAGATAGATAGGGAGAGAGGGAGAGAGAGGGAGGGAGGAAAGGTGGGAGAGGGAGAAAGAGAGAGAGAGAGAGAGAGAGAAGGGATCCCATCACAGAGCAGTCCACAGTCCAGCCTATTCTTAGGTATCTCTGATATCTGATTTCTTCAGAACCTTGAGCAAGCCTGGTTTTTCTTCTCCCCTCATATCTAGTTCACCAAACACCACCTCTCTTGAGCAGGAAGATGCTGAGGGCGCCAAGACATGAGCAGTAGAGCTGGATGGGCAATGTTTACAGGTGAAATGCACGTTGTAGTTAGTGGTAGGGTACATGCCCATCACTCAGTCTCTAGGCCCATCCCTACCATCATGAAAAAGGAAAGTCTGGTCTGGACTGTGGCTCAGTACAACACTCTCAGAGCATGCTTGGACCCTGGCTTCAATCTCTAGCAACACCAAAATGTAAAAACAATAAAACAACTTCTATGGAGGGGCACTTCGGGAAGGATTCCTGTAGCCGACCCATCTGTGGTCAAAGTCGACCCATCTTAAGTTCAGAGGCCATCAGGTAGAAAGAAGGAAGCTGTGACACTCTCACCCCTAGATGTCATCCTTACAACCAGGACAAAGTGAAGGAAAGCACACGGGCAAGCCTGGGTCACATAGCTCCCACTTTAAATACTCCTGCCTTGATGGCCTCTTGCTGATTTCTCTGTCTTACAAAATGTGACAAAGGACACAGACGTAACAGGCAGACTACCATTTACTTCTTAGATAAGCATGACGAAAAATTTTAACTACTGGCCAAAAGCGTGTGTGTATGTGGGAAAAGCTATTTTCACAAAGATACAAGCAAAAACTAAGAGCAACCATACTTTTTAAGTTAGAGCCCTTTATATGATGATCCAGACATTCGCCTGCTTTGTGGAAGCTACGCTTCAAGTCACAGAACAAAGCAGGTTACAGGAGGACCCTGCTCTGACAGCCAGTGTCTCCCCGGCCATGGCGCTAGGTCCCCATCACTTTCAGGAGCACAATGGAGGTGGGGGGAGAAATGTGGAAGCCCCCTCACTGTGCTTGACTCATTTACAGGCACCTGCTGCCCATGCTCAGCAAGGAGCCTTGGACAAAGAGCACCTAGGAGAAGAGGAAAACCCAGTAGAAAACAGGACAGTCAGGCACTGGCCACTGTCAGGGCAGATGCCACCTGCCCAGTTTCTGTGAGTTGCCCTGTGTCTAGTGACTCAGCTTCTCATCTATAAAGTAGAGCGAATAACAGTGTCCAGTCACTGGGCTATTGTCATAAGTGATTTAACACATCAGTAAACACATACAAACGACTGAGCTTTCAGAGAACAGGTGGGAGCCTAAACAGATATGATATGCAGACAGCGGGTGCTGGCAGACCTTCCTCACCAGCTGGTGGTTGACAAGGACAGCTTAGTTGGGCTTAGCCAAGCAGTGGCAGTGTTCGTTCCTCTTTAATCCCAGCACTCTGGAGGCAGAAGCAGGTTAGTTTCTGAGCTTAAGGCCCACATAGTTTACTGAATGAATTCCATGACAGTTAGGGTTATACAGAAAAACACTGTCTTGAAAAACCAAAAAGAAAGGTTAAGACAACATGTATAGCTAGCTGGGCAGTGGTGGCATAGCCTTTAATCTCAGCACTTGGGAGGCAGAGGTGGGTGGATCTCTGTGAGTTCAAGGCCAGCCTGGTCTACAAGAGCTAGTTCTAGGACAGGCTCCAAAGCCACAGAGAAACCCTGTCTCCAAACAAACAAACAAAAGACAAGTACAGCTGCCACCACCTCCCAGACACTAGAGGGTGATCTCACCCTGCCACATGGAGGATAAGTCAACTCAGGGTACAGAGAAAGTCACAAGCTGGCTTTCTTTTGAGCATGTCACATTGCTCTGCTTTGGCCACAGTGGCTCTGTCACTCAGGTAGCAGCTGCTTGGCCTGTGCTTCACTGGCCTTTCCCTCAGCATTTCAGTAGCCCTGGGGACAAGAAGAAAGCCAGGGCCAGTAGGCTCAGTTGACCCCTGGAGGAAACTGCTCCAATTAGGATCAGCCTTGCTTCAGGAACCTTACCTCACTTGGATGTTTGACATAAATTGCAAAGGAGTGACATCTGAGTGCTAATGTACTTCACCAGGAGGACACCAGGCCACTCCAGCAACATATCTTTTCCCTTCTGTTCATCTTGCCCTTCCATCCCAGTGCTCGCCTGTCCCTCTCTATATCTGCCGCTCTTGCCAGTCCTTCTGACTCCACTGTCTACAAAGCTAGTACCAGGGCAGCTAGGGCTGCTACAGAGAAACCTTATCTCAAAAAAACATGAACAAAAGAAAGGAAGAAGGAAGGAAGGAAGCAAGTAAGCAGACTGAGCAAGTCAGTAAGCAGCACCCCTCCATGGCCTCTGCATCAGCTCCTGCCTCCAGATTTCTGTGCTGGTTGAGATCCTGTCCTGACTTCCTCCAATGATTAACAGCAATCTGGAAGTATAAGCCACATAAACAAAGCCTTTCCTCCCCCATCTTGCTTTTGGTCATGGTGTTTCAGCACAGCAAAAGTAACCCTAACTAAGATAGCCCTTGCCACACCACACCACACCACACCACACCACACCACACCACACCACACACCTTCCTTAGAGAGTTTCTGCCTGTGATGGTGAGAAGGTATCAGCAGTGACCACACCCCACATGGCTTACACTGACAGGAAACACGTGCTCTCAGGTACCACAGAAGGAGGAAGTAGCAAGAATAAGAAGAAAACCTGAGTGTAAGTTACCTGGCCTATTCATGAAGTCACAGCGGCCCAAGCCCGCGATGTCTACCCTCTTCATGAAGAGCACCATGCTGGTCAGGTTGGCTTCCTGCATTTCTGCTGGCTTAAGTGGCCTCATGTCTTTGGAGGCAAATTCTTCAGTGTACAGACAGAAAAGTTTTCCTAAAAGAAATCAAGGAAACGGCTTCAGTGATGCTGCGACATACATCTCTGAAGGACTTCACACTGCTTGCTCTTGTGCCTATCACACTACCTGAGGGAGAAGACCCAAGAAGCTGCTTGCGGGTCTCTGCTTGGCTTTGGCTGATGGGCTGCAGGACGAGGGAGTTGGCTCTGATTCGGGGGTTGTATACCTTTAATAGAAACACAGCATGTTAGCTCCTGGAAACGCAGGAGCAGCCACCCGCCTCTTTCCAAGGTAACTGCCCTGCAGTATGCCACCACAGAAATGCCGTCCGGCTCTTTCCTTTGGTGTCTACCAATCACCACGAGATGGAAACTGCAAGGGCCTTGACAAATGGATCTATAAGCTGCCTGTGTCCACTGCACCTCTGGAACTATGGGACCTCAGTGTCACCTGCCACAGTACCGAACTGCCACCTCTAGAGCCTCACGCTGATGTATGGGCATACCCTCCCCATCAATGCCACCCGAAAGAGGGTTTCCAAACAACAGGGCTGTAATGCTTTGATGTTTTGTTCAGACGGAGTGTTACCTCAGTGGGCCCACTTTCATACATACTGGGATTTTCTGGGGACTGTTCCTACTACAAATGCCACACAGACGTAATAGCTACCCATGTGTGTGCTTTGAAAGGGCAAGTGACAGCCTGTGCTCTAGGAATGAAGAAGGAACTGAAGACTGACTCTACTGAGTCAGGCAAAGCAGTGTGCAACTAAGATCCCAGCACTCGGAGGTTGAGACGCAATCTTAAGTTCAAGTCCAGCTCGGCTACAGGGCTGGCAAGAGCTTGGCTCAAAAGAGACTGACTCGTTTCAAGGGAGTCTTCATATCCGCTGGGACACCAGGGTGTCACAGTAAACAAGGACATTCAGGAATGTTTTCTCAAGGGATAAAATCTGGTAGTTTCCTCTCCGCCTCAAAAGGTTTTTGTTGTTGTTGCTTTTTTTTTTTTTTAAGTTCTAGTGTCTTTAGAGCTTAAGAAACCATATCTTCATTTTTTAAATCTAAAGATAATGATAAACATATTTTGTATGAAGCTATTTCATTTATAATTTATCTTTAAATTATTTTATTTTATTTGTTTTTTTTTTTTTTTGAGACAGGGTTTCTCTGTGTAGCCCACTCTGTAGACCAGGCTTGTCTCAAACTCACAGAGACCTGCCAGCCTCTCCCTCCCAAGTGCTGGGATTAAAGGCATGTACCATCACCTCCCAGTTTTAATAATTCTTTTGCTCGTTCATTCTTCCTTGAGACAGGGTTTCTCTGTGTAACAGCCTGGCTGTCCTGGACTCACAGAGCTCTGTCTGCCCTTGCCTCCCAAGTGCTGGAACTAAAGATGTATACCATTACCATCATGACTGGCAATAATTTATTTTCTAAAATACTTAGATTTAAAAAATTTTGTCCAATTAGCCAGTATTTGCAAAGGTTAGTCAATTCACTTGAAGTTAATTTCCCTGAAGTAATATGTTAATTATGCTGACAAACAGATAATCACACATGATGCACCAGAGAAGCTTCAGAAGCCGAACAGTGTACTATGCCAGTAGTTTACCTAAAGACACAAGGGGCTTGGCACTGGGCTAGCATGTGGGAGGCCCTGGGTTTAAATTCCCAGTTAAAAGGAAGAAGGAAAGGAAAGGTGGGAGAAAAAACAGGCAGGTAGACAGGAGCCAACACCTTTATGCTAACATTTGGCCTTTCCTCAAACCTCTGTACTGCAATTACTTTCTTCCAGAATATCAATATGCTAATGAGATACAGCCAAGGCTTTAACTGATGGCTGCAACCACTCTGTGAACGTCTGATCACATAAAGAAAAGCTTGGGTCACCGTGCACCCTCATTTTCTGGCCACTGGTGTGTAGCAGGAACCCAGCAAGTGGGTGCCAGTGATGGCTGGCCAACTCTAGCCCCTAGGATGATAATTACCTGTCTTCTCTCCACACCAACATCGATAACAAATTTGACCGTGTGGCTCCAGATCAGAGATTCCCCACAGCTGGTGGTCAGCACCACCCTTCTCTGGTCTACTTGGCATCTTTTCTCAGTTTCATCCAGCGGCCTGAACAGGTTGCATTTCTCTTTGGGATACAAAGGAATGACCACCAGCTCGCCCAGGTCTGGGTTTAAGTTGGAACCTTCCTGACACACAATTTCATAGGTTTTTTCAATATCCTAAAGTGAAAAAAAAATAAACATCCATGAGAATAAAGAACAGTATTTCAGTACAGAAATATCCCAGAATTCAATAATGTTTTAGGTAATAATGCACACAGGTAAAGAAACATTTATGCTGCTGCCTTAAATGAAGAAAGGGGACATAATCTTTCTTTGGGCAAGTTAAATGTGAATTGTACACGATTTCATTGTTTTTAGTTCAGAATGGCTTTCCTCTCAGGAAATGTTCTACTTGCCTCTAGGCCTTCGTTCTATATTTTTCCAGCCTGATGCCATTTCTCAGATACATTAACGTGAGCGGAAACATCAGACTCCCCCTCACATTAGTGGGGGTGGCTCACTGTTCTTCGAGTCAGTGGAACTAAACTTGCTCAACATCATCTAGATTTTCTATAAAGGAAAGTATACCAGCCAGGTGTGCTGGCTCATGCCTGTGTTCCCAAGGCTCAGTGTGCTGAGGCAGGAGGATTTCTGAGTGGACTAAAGTGTGAAACTTCATCTCAAAAAACTAAAATAAAACATAAAGGTACATACTAATGCATGACTGGGATCCTCACCTGGGCCACCTTAGAAATCATTTGGCCCACGTGTACTTCAAAGTAGTAGCAGGAAAGCCACAAGATGGGCAGGAAGCAGTCCTTGCAATTGTAGGTGTTTAGAACAGTCTGCTCAAATCCACATCAAACACACTGGGGAGGAATATAAACCACCTGCCATGAAATCACTGACAAGCAAATAGCAGTGCCTGAAGGTAAAGTATTTCAGTTTGCACATTTCTCAAATCTCAACTAGTTTTTGGAAACAGATGTAACTTAGTCTGAGTCCTTTTATAATTTCAGAATTTCTGTCTTCTTTCTGTGTGTGTGTGTGTGTGTGTTGTTTTGTTTATAAGACAGGGTTTTTCTGTGTAGCCCTGGCTGTCCTAGAACTCACTCTGTAGACCAGGCTGGCCCTGAACTCATAGAGATCCTCTTGCCTCTGCCCCCCTGGTGCTGGGATTAAAGGCATTCACTACCATGCTGGCCAGATTCCTGTCTTTGAAAGTGTAAAGCAAGCCACCAAATGGGAAGCTCACCTAGCTTATCAGAGTCATCAGAGTTCAAAGTTGGTTTCCTGTCACCTCTGCAGTTTTTAAAGCTCTATTCCCTTCTCCCTGTCTCTAGCCCATGACGCCCTCCTTTCTACATCATTTGTAGAGTGGCTCTCATCACCTTGAGGGTATTGGAGTACAGATCTGCCTTGAAGAGGGCATCAGAGGCCTCTGGGAGCTGGGGTGAGCTGCTCCCAGGAGCCTGTTCTCACGCTGCCCTCTCCAGCACATACATGGCTTACCTGGACAAAATCTTTTATTTTTAAACTAGACAAACAGCACAACTATTTACATCCTAAATAATGAAGAATCTGTTAATTTGAATAATAAGAGCAAACTATTTCTTGATGCTTGGGAGATGGGGACAGGACAGTTGAGAGGTTGTTGGCTTCCTGTCTAAAAGAAGAAATGAACAATCCAGATCTCTCACTTCATTTACCACACACTTTTTCTTAGGACAACCTCAGTGGGGACGCCCACATCCCCCCAGCTTCAGGCAGACGTCACTAACTCTCAACAGAGAGCATAGAAAAGGAGATTCAGCTCTGGAAGCCCACTTAAGAGCAATTTTTTACTATTTAGTAACTAAGTTGATTTTTGTTTTGTTTTGCTTTTTGAAACAGGGTCTCATCGTGTAATTCTAGCTGACCTGGAGCTCTCAGAAATATGCCTGCTTCTGGTTGGTAAAATTCTCTTATGTTGAATTTTGGACACACATCGGTGAGTGTGCACACATATAGAGGCACACACACTGTTGCTGAAGGAGAAATGAAGGAAACGGTCAGCAGGAACAGGCAGAGGTGATAGAAATGGATTCTATGTACAGTTCCCACCCAAGCACAGCTGTCATATGACATATAAGGCCATAGTCTTCAAAAATTACAAAAGGCAATGCTGGAATATGCTTCTGGCGTTTCAAGCATTCATTTCCTCACTTCCCTTTTTCCTTTTTAGACAGGGGTCTCTCTATACAGTCCTGGCTATCCTAGAGCGCACTATGTGACCAGCATGGAGATGTTGCCTGTGCCTCTCTAGTGCTGGGATTAAAGGTGTGCTCCACCATGCTCATCTTATTCTCTTGGTAGAGTTTGCAGAACTTTGCTGTGACTGACTGTTTGCAACACTGTGGAGACCACACCACCCACTGAAAGGGAGTATTAAACATCTACCTAGGCTTTGAGACTAAAGAAGTCTGTAGCCCAAAGAACTCAAGAAATTGGACACCAAAAGATCACATAATCCAATAAAAAAAAAATGGAGTAAAGACCTAAACAGAGAACTCTCAACAGAGGAATCTAAAATGGCTGAAAGACACTTAAGAAAATGCTCAACATCCTTAGTCATCAGAGAAATGCAAATCAAAACAACTCTGAGATTCCATTTTATACCTGTAAGAATGGCCAAGATCAAAAACACTGATGACAACTTATGCTGGAGAGAGTGTGGGGAAA
>JAQHUG010000016.1:315529-333536 GCA_028555095.1 Dicrostonyx torquatus | reverse complement strand
TGCAGGAAAATGGATGGAGCTAGAAAACATTATTTTGAGTGAGGTAACCCAGACACAGAAAGACAATTATCACATGTACTCACTCATAGGTGGTTTTTAAACATAAAGCAAAGAAAGCCAGCCTACAAACCACAGTCCCAGTGAACGTAGGCAACAATGCAGACACTAAGAGAGACTTACATAGATACACTCTACATGGGAAGTAAAAAGTAGAAAAAGACAAGATCTCCTGAGTAAATTGGGAGCATGGGGACCTTGAGGGAGAGTTGCAGGAGTTAGGGGAGAGTCAGGGAGGGGAGCAGAGAAAAATGTAGAGCTCAATAAATATCAATAAAGGAAAAAAAGAAAAAGAAAAAGCACTCCTCTGTAATCCCAGCTGCAGAGGCAGAGACAGGCAGATCCCTAGGGCTCACTGGCTGGTCTAGCTGAACTAGCAAGCTCCAGGCTCACTGGCAGACCCTTCTTAAAAATTAAGGTGTAGAGTAATTGAGGGAGATATCTGATGTTGACTTCTGGCCTCCGCAATGTCTGCACACCTGCACATGTACATTTAAAAAGAGAAAAAGGGATATGAACTGACATTAACATCCATATCTCTCTACTTCCCGATGACCGATACAACATGAGCCGCCGCCTCAAGCTCTGCCACGTCTTCCTGCCTTAAACTGTGAGCTGAAATAAACCTTTCCCTCCGTATTTTATTTTTTGTTTTGTTTTCTTGAGACAGAATTTCTCAGTGTAACAGCCCTGGCTATTCCTGAACTCGCTTTGTAGACCAGGCTGGCCTTGAACTCAGAGATTCGCCTGCCTGCTGGGATTAAAGGTGTGTGCCACTAGCTCTGGGCTGACCCTTCCCTCCTTAAGCTGCACTCATCAGGTGTTTTGTCTAATACACCTAACACCTCATTCTTACCCTAGTCAAAGCCTTCCCTTTAGATCTGACTTCTCTTGCTAGTGTTTTCTACCGTGGGTCCCCAGCCAAGACCTCCAACTGGACTCGTATGCAAGCTGAATAAAATAACATTTTGAATCTTTTGCCTACCAACACATTGAAAAATCTGCACTTGTGGCTTAATATTCAATAAAGGACCCGACACGCAGTGGGGCTAACATATATATTTGAACACTGTGAGACTCTGGTGACCAAGAAGAGGGGTCTCTGCCCTTCAGTGCTCAGAGGCTGGTGGGGCTGTTGGGGCAGGTAGATGGTGCTGGAATGTAATGGAGAAAGTGAAGGAGCCCAGGCTGGAGAGTAAGCACCAAGGGACTAAACCGAGGACACATCACAAAGGACAACGGCAGAACCTCTGATAAATTTAGGATTCTCAGGAAAGAAACAGTCCATGATTTCTCATTAAAACCCTGGGGTAATGCATAATTAACACGAACAGCACCTGAGCAAGGAAAGTAAGATGCACGACGAAGCTTCACAGCAGCGTGGGAGCCGGGCATGAAGCAGGGAGGGAAGAAACCTCTGGGAAAGTCAGGAAGATGGTCACTGTCATGGTGATTGATGTCCAGAAGACAGGAGATGTGGCTCCCAATGGCCACTGAAAAGCAAGCTAGGATCCTGAGGCAGGAAGGGTGGTCCTGGAGTTTCAGAGCTGGAGGACCCTCAGGAGGCCACAGCCTTGGAACTGGGAAGGAGCCATCTGCAGGTCAGATAAAACACCCAGTGCAGGAAGGACACTCTTGCTCGGCTCAGAAGAGAGATGTTTACTTAGTAACCAAGTTTCACAGAGGAGCAGAAACCACAACTAATTACAGAGCCTGGAAGATGTGTTCATTACTATATGCATATGATAATAGTAAACCTCTTTCTTTGAACAGAAAAGGGAGGGGTCCTGGTGTTAGAATTCCTACCCTCGCCGCAATGCTCTAGGCCAGTGGTTCTCAATCAGTCGGTTGTGACGCCTTTGGGGGTGGAATGACCCTCTCACAGGGTTTCCTAAGGCTTTTGGAAAAGACAGATCTTGATATTACGATTTATAACAGTAGCAAAATTATGGTTATGAAGTAGCAATGAAAACAACTTTACAGTTGGGGGGTCACCACAATATGAGGAACTGTATTAAAGGGTTACAGCATTAGGAAGGTTGAGAACCACTGCTCTAGGTGAACCAGGAGCATTCTGAAGTCTAAGCCCTTGGCAAATGTCAAGTACTGCAGAAAAGGTAGGAAAAGGTAGGGCTACAAATCTGGGCACTCAGTAACTTGAAGGGACAGAAGGAGCTCTCCCTGAGAAAGCTTTGGGTCGCTGTGTGCGCTGTGGGGAACACTGCCGACTTCTGTAAGTAAGGTTCCTTGCTTGAATCTGTCATTCCTCCCGGCAAGGCTCACCCGGGCAGGGTCTTTTCATTGTCCCGAGAGGACCCTTACGCCAGTCATCCTACAATCACCTGCTGGACAGAAAGGTCTCGATCTTTCTCCATCAGCCTCCTGTGGGTAGGCTAGGAGCCAAGTTGGATCTGTGGGAGTCACAGGCAAGCAGAGAGCTACGTCTTTCCACAGTCTGCCGGAAAGTGAATTCTGAGACAGTGAGACAACAATGACAGTAACCACTTGGCAAAAGCTGTGCAGTACAGTGAAAATAATAAATAGGAAACTGCTCCTATACCACATGAAAGACAAGACCCTATGGACAAAGCAGCTCGTCTGGAGTTTGGGAGTGGACAACACCCATGGTCATGTACTCAGTCTAGAAATTCTAACCAGCTGGGGATCAGTCACTCAGAACCATCTATCAAATCACCATATTTTCTCAATCCATTTTCTAGAACTGTCAGACATGCCCACTGCATAAAAGTACTCACAATGCAGCATGCTTCTACTCTGCCCATAGCCTCCCCCTGCTTCAGGGACTCCTGGGGCAGAAGCAAGGGTCAAAGTAGGCAACAATATGTGTATCTCCTGCCATGAGGGCAACAAGGTAGGTGGCTAACCCCAATGGGTTTTGTGGACTTCTGTTATGGGTGCAAATTCAAGAGGTGAAGCAAAAATGTTCCTGTCCCCATGCTTGACAGCAGACAGCATAGCATACACAAAGGCTCAGGCTGTGGGATTCTGGGAGACTTAAGGTCAGGTACACAGATTTCCTAGGAGACTCCATCAGTCAAATACAGATCAGAACCTAGAACAGCAGCGTTGGGTACAGCCTCATTGCCGCCAAGCAGGCAAGACAACATCCACAAGAGCGGTGCTGGTGTGGGGCCGGCTGCCCTTTCTGTTGACAGCTCCACACAGCTCTTCATCAACATGGGAAAAAGAAGGAAGAAGGCCCTTGTGAGACAGACCACTTCCTGGCCCCCAGGTTCCCAAGCCCTTGCTGCTATCTTTAGCCTGTGCAGAAGACTCCTCTTTCACATCTTCTAGAATCCCAAGGAGAAAGGATCCAAAGGACAGTAGTAATTCACCTGAAGATAGGAATCTCTCCCACAGGACCCCTGCAGAGGACCCACGGAGTTGACTCCCAAAGCAGCTCATTTGGTCTGATGCCAACCACTAAATCAGAGTACTTTACCATGGAGGGTGCTGGTGAGTTTCAAGTCCTGCATCCCTATCCCTGCATGTTTGGCTTTGGGTGAGCATAGGTCAAACTTATCCGCAGAGAATTGTGGACAAAGATGCCCAGCCGCGACAAGAGACATCCAACGCCACCAGTGTCTTAAACAAAATCTTAGCTGTTTTGTGCTTAATGTCATTGACCCATCTGACTCTTGGGAGATTAGGGTAAAAGCTAGAGGAGGAGACAGTTAGTAGCTCTAGAAATGCTTCTCTTCCCTTCTGGCTTCCTTAAGCCTGTTCTGAACAGTGACAGAAAAGTCTCCTCCAAGGAACGTACTCAACAGAACAAAAACCACAGCTTACTAAAATGATTAAGAAGTTAAAACTGGTGCTGTTTCAACCCTCAGGAGGTGGAGGCTGGAGAATCAGAAGCTCAAGGTCATTCTTGGCTGGCTACAAACAAACTAATCTTTAAAGTGGCAAAAGAAACCACGTGTTCAGTATAACAACTGTGACGGCATATATAGCGATTCTTGCTTTTAATAATCACAAATTCTAAAGAACTATGTGGGCAGCAAGTCTGAAATGACAAGTCTTGTGAGACCAAACAAGGAGCCAGAGCCTGAAGTAATGAGGGCTCTGCTGCCGAGAGAAGGATGCTACGGAAGTGGGAAGGCTACAGTGAGACCAGAGCTGAGCTGCTTTTAGAGCCCAATGGATGTAAATGCACCCTGACACAGGCAGATAAATGTAAAAGATGAACACAGAAATACACAGAAGTACACAGAGGGAGAAGCAAACAGGAGGACAGAGGCGGGATGAAACATGGAGCTATGCAGGCAGAAGAACTGGCGGGACACAGGGAAATCATACTTCCTTCCCAGTAGGAAGAGGCAGAAACACAAGAAGCCAATGGCAACAGGCCCAGCTCTGTTTCTAAATGCAGTTATCTGCTAAAGAAACCAGGGATCCTTAAGAAGAATGGCTGTTTCCTAGGCTAGCACAAAGAGTGTGTGCTACAGGAGCCTGGGACAGCTTACTGTGCGAGCAATAAAGTACTTCAGAACGAGGCAGGTGAATGACAAGGACCGGAGTCGCTCTGAGGTGCTCTAACTGGCCACACTGGGACAAACTGAGCAACACAACAGGTTTATTAGTGAATGACATCCCACAGAGTAGAAATGGATCTATGTTAACATAAAGAATGTAATAAATAAATTATGAAGAATAGAAAGCTAAGCCAGGTGTGGTGGTTCATACCTACAACTCCAACACTTCAGAGGCTGAGGCAGGAGAATTATTGGGAAAGTTTAAGGTTAGCAAGGGCTACAGAACAAGACCTAGTCTCAAAAAAGCAAAAGTGATATAAACATTTTTAACTAGTAAGCCTGGGCATGATGGCACTTGTCTTTAATTCCAGGCACTGGGAAACAGGAAGATCTCTGTGAGTTTGAGCTCAGCCTGATCTACATATCAAATTCCAGGGCAGCCAGGACTTCATAGAGAGATTCTGTCTCAAAATCAAAACAAAGTAAGAAATCAAGAACTGAGTCTTCACGAATGTCATGCACTCAATACAAAAGCAGAATTAGGACCACTGCTAGCTGTCACCGGGCATCTCAGAATTACGGGAGGAGGGGGGGAAACACTGCTGAGCTGCCATCAGTGCAAGGTGACTATCCCAAAGTAAAGCAGGCTGACACTGTGGGCTAATATGTGACTAGGTGCATACTCCATACGGTCTATGAAACTATAAGAAGAAACATGAACTTGACAGCTGATAACCAGCAGGTGCCATCTCTCCAAGGGATCACAACACCAGCAGCCTGCCTCCTGACAGCATGCTGAGAAAGCACCAGTGCAGTGCTCCTGCCACAGGCAGAGCCTGAACCAACCTGAGGACACTCAGACACCACTGAAGTCGACAGAACTCAGTGTGCCCTGAAAATACCAAAGTCATGAAGGACCAAGGAGAAGCTGTTTTAGATTAAAGTAGATTTAAATGTCAATGAGATACAGCATAATTCTGGATTCCATTTGGTTGGAGATGATTTCAATAGTAAATATGAATAGCCAGGAATTGGTAAAAAGCAAGACATCAGCATTATACTCTCTTTTCTGATCCTTATGTTGTTACTGTGAGAAGAGGACCTCATGCCACCTCCCTTCCTTCGACAGAGTCTTGTTCTGTAGCCCATGCTGCCCTATAACTGCTCATCCTCCTCCCTGAGCCTTTCAAGTACTTGGATTATAGGCATGCATCATGCCTGGCATTGCTAACTTTTATGTTTTCTTTTAGACATGGTCTCTCTATAGCCTTGGCTGTCTTGGAACTCACTATGTAGACCAGGCTTGCCTCAAACTGAGAGATCCACCTGCCTCTGCCTCCTAAGTGCTGGGATTAAAGATGTGTGTCATCATGCCTCAATTTATTCTTTTTTTTGTTTTGTTTTGTTTTTGTTTTGTTTTGTTTCGAGACAGGGTTTCTCTGCAGCTTTGGAGTCAGTCCTGGAACTAGCTCTTGTAGACCAGGCTGGTCTCGAACTCACAAAGATCCGCCTGCCTCTGCCTCCCGAGTGCTGGGATTAAAGGCGTGCGCCACCACCGCCCGGCTTATTCTTTTTTTAAAAAATATTTATTTATTATGTATACAATATTCTGTCTCTGTGTATGTCTGCAGGCCAGAAGAGGGCACCAGACCTCATTGCAGATGGTTGTGAGCCACCATGTGGTTGCCGGGAATAGAACTCAGGACCTTTGGAAAAGCAGGCAATGCTCTTAACCACTGAGCCATCTCTCCAGCCCTCAATTTATTCTTAAAAGGCGCAGACTAGGGGCTAGAGAGATGGCTCAGGGATAGAGACAGCTTGCTGCTTTCACAGAACCAGAGCTTGGTTCCCACACTCACATGGAGCAGCTTACAACCACCTATAACTTCAGCTCTCTTTTGGCCTCTGAGGGCACACGCATGGCACATATTCACTCAGACACACACACTAATAAAAATAAATCACTGGGCATAGTAGTGCACAGCTTTAATTCTAGTACTCAAGAGGCAGAGGCAGATGGATCTGTGAGTTCAAGGTTAACATGGTCTACATAGCGAGTGAGGACAGCCAGGACTACACAGAGAGACACTGTCTCAAACATTCTCAAACACAAACACACACACACAATCTTTAAAAATTTTGGAACAAAATTGTGTGTGTTCATATGTGGAAGTGGGGGGATGCTGATTCAAACATGGTAAGACAATATCTCTGGAGACTCTGGAGACAGCTGTGGAAAACATCTGTACTATTTCTGAAACTTTTTCATCAGTCTGAAGTAAACATAATAAACATAAAAACAAGATTTGAAAAAGATAAATTTTAAAATAAAAAATTCCATGTGTCCACAAAACACAGAAAAGATTTTGTTTAGTTCTTGTAATAAAGTAAACTGAAATAAAAATAACTCACTAGAGTGAATAAAAAAATCATTTAAAAGATGCTCTTGCCGCTGGGCGGTGGTGGCGCATGCCTTTAATCCCAGTACTCAAGGCAGAGGCAGGCGGATCTCTGTGAGTTCGAGACCAGCCTGGTCTACAAGAGCTAGTTCCACGACCGACTCCAAAGCTGCAGAGAAACTCTGTCTCGAAAAACCAAAAAAAAAAAAAAAAAAGATGCTCTTGCCACTGGAAGCAAAAAGCCAGATCTGAACCATCACTGCCCAGCCCTCCTCTCTCTGCAGTAGAGTTAAGGCGACTTGGAAGAGGCAGCCGCCGTCTGAGTGTTCTCTTCAACCAGCCTGGGAGACTCTGCAACCTGAGCCAGCACACTGCCAAAGGCTTCCAGGCCACAGGTCTGTCGTCTGAAAAGCCACTGTGCCTTCTACCAGATAATCTCTGTGGCCTATTCTAAGGGTTTCATTATCAAAATCTACAATGTAAAACACCGACCTCTCTTGAGTCAGAAGTTGAAGTTCAAACACAACAAAGTGGACAGGAAGTGTTCAGTAACTATCTCTTTGGAGCTCGGACCCACCCCCCAACACAGTTATACTCTACTTCTGCCCAATTCATAAATCCCCCTTGGCTCACAGACACTGGGAACATCTGTATTCCTAAATTTATCATTTGAGCACGCTAGAAATCGAATCTGGGGATCAGACATTTTTGGCAAGTGCTGTACAACCAAGCCACACTCCTAGCTACTGCATTCGCCCTTTAACAGCCCTAACTCTTTCCTCTCTCTATAGTCCCAGACCTCGATACCATTTGGCCATTCTGGTATTTCCAACTGCAAAACAAATTTCTGCTGGGCACGGTTGCTCATACTCATGATCCCAGCACTGACAGGTAGAAGCAAGAGAATCAAGGCCAGCTTGGGTTACACGAGAACTTTTTTCCAAAATTAATAAACAAAATATAAGAGGAAAATGATTTACTGTGCATTTGGTTTCTGAGCTTGGCCAGCTTCATATGTAAGAAATGCCACACATGCTGAAATGGCTCTGCAGTTAAGAGTACTGGCTGCTCTTCAGAGGGCCTGGGTTTAGTTTGAAGCACTCTTAGGAAGGCTTACAATTGTCTTTAATTCTAGTTCTAGGGGATCTGGCACCCTCTTCTGGTGTCCTTGGGTACCTGGCACACACATGGTGCACAGACTTAAACGTAGGCCAAACACTCATAAACATAAAATTAAGATAATCAAAAACCTTTAAAAGAGGAAAAAGAGAAATTAAGATAATCAAAAACATTTAAAAGAGGAAAAAGAGAAGAATCAGGCGTCTGATTATCCCCACTGGCACGCAAACAAACATTAAGGGTAATCCTCTGAAACCTGGAGGGCTTTAACACCTACTTCATCTTCTAAGACCTCATCTACAACTGAGATCATCTGAATTATTCTGGGATAATCTAGGCAAACTCCACACAGTTTCCGTTGTGTAATAACCAATGCTGGTTTACAGCACTCAGGCTGCTAATGCTCTTTTTGTCTGGTTGCAACATTTTACACACACGAAAACTCAAGGCCACAGGCCTTGCTGGTGGTTCCTCACCTGAGAGCTCTTGCCACATTTGGTGTCTCCTGACACGACAACAACCTGGTTTTGCAGCAGACACTCCATGAAGGAGTACTTTTCTTTCCATATTGGAAGTTCTTCTCTCTCTTTCAACAGTTTATAATACCGTGATGAATACGGCAAGCCGTCAAAAGGGTTCAGCTCCAGATCCTCGCAGGCCAGGACTCCTTCCTCATCCCCATCACTGGAGTCTAGGGACTCGGGAAAATAGCGTTTCTCTAGGGAGGAGTTCGGATGCTCCAGTTCGTCTTCATCCATTTCTTCCCGCAGCAAGCTCAGGCTGGTCACATTCCACAGTCCAAGTCCCCTGTCAGCAGCCCATTGCAGCCAGGACGTGAGGCCCACTCACACACTCAGCCAGGCTCCCAGACCCAACTCAGGATTCAGCAAGTTAATTCCTCAAACCCGTGTCCCTCGTTGCTGGGTTACCCTCTGCGCCGGCTCACTCCAATGCTCTTGGTCTGTTACATGGTTTTCAATAAACCATGCTGAAAAACAAACACATGGGAGATGAGTATAAAATCTGCTAACAAATAAGAAGCTAAAACCAGAAAACACAAACACACTCAAGACAGTCAGCCTTTTCTGTGGAGTGGTTACTGTCTGTCCTGGCTGCTGCCTGCTTCCCACCGGGAAGAATTCAGGCTGGCTCTCACAGTGGTACGGCGGCAAGGCGGCTTTGGAAAATGAGCCTCCCTGAGCCTGGTGCTCTCTCCCTGACCTCTGTTCAGGCCTCTGCTTCGCAGTGACTGTGAATGGAAAGCAACAGGGAGGCTGGTCGGAATTGTGAGGCTAATCAGTCACGTGGCCATCTAATCCCCTGACAAAGAGGAGAGTTCTGCGGGTCTGGAGAGTGGTCCCCAAACACTGAGTACCAGAAAGTCTATTACCCAGCATGCCTTGGGAGCAAAGGACTGCTCATGCAGCTTAGAAATGCCAGTGAGGAAAGAGAATTTATTCTTTTTTTCCATTGTTTGCTAAGAAGGCCTTTGTTTAATTAAATTAGAAGGCTCCAGAATATTTCTGGAGATTGCTGGGTGTGAAGCCTAACAGGCCAGAGCCAAAATAATAAAAAATAAACTTTTAATCTAAACAAAGAGAGTTTGCCTATGGAAAGGTAAGATTTACACCAAGAACATTACACGTCAAGAGAGACATCGTTTCTCTTCCTTCTCCAATTACTAAAGATTATTGGGGGAAATAAATAATTGGTGATGTTAGGGAAAGTCCCTTCTCATATCAGCCAGGTGGAAATTTAAAACAAAACAAACAACAAGCATGGAAAACTCAAGTTAAAAAGAACAAATCACAGTGCAGGGCCTTGCACTCACTCACTCCTTTTCAGCCCTGTGCTACAGGAACTGCTGTCTCCCGCGAGCCTCCAGCTGCTCCCAGGACCGGCCCCTCCTTCATGAGGAAGAGGAAAAGCTCTGCTCACTGAAGCAGGGGCCTGGGAGCAGTCACTCAAGAAGGATCTGCTGGGCACCAGGCACTCAACACACACATAGGGCAGAGGATATTTGAGTGGAGGTGTGCTGGACTTCCTGCCTCTATCTCAGTAGGGTTCTGAAAACTGTGTCCTGCTTCCAAACTAAAACGGAATCACAATACGGCATAACGCAAACCCAAAAGTTCAGTGTGGACTCTCTTCAGGACCCTTCACGGTGCCACAGCGTGAGATGACACCCCAGAGAGCTGCAGGAATGCGGTAGCTTGAGCCTCTGACATCAGCAGGTCTAGGAAGCAGACCCTGCTGAAGAAGCTAAGGCTCAGTCTTAGGCTCACATTTTCTTTTGCTCTAATTAGAATCACATGTCAGAGTTCTCATTCACCCTTGTGATCTTTGAGTTAAGCTGCTATTATACCACATCTCTGATTGCCTTAGGGACTATTTCTTACCAAGTTTTTAAGGAAGTGTAAGAGACTGGAGAGATAGCTCAGCAGTTAAAAGCACTGGCTATCTTTCAGAGGACCTGGGATTGATTTCTAGCACCCACATGGTAGCTAACAACCATCTATAACTTCAGTTCCAGGGGTTCTGATGCCCTCTCCTGGCCTCCTTGGATACTGCATGCATAAACATACATGGAGACAAACACATAAAAATTATTTAATTAAAATAAAATACACAAGCATAACACAGCTATCACCTTTACTGAATACATTCCTGTTAACTTATGGCACATCCTTGAATGTAATCAGTAGCTCACAAAGCATGGGCCACATGCGTGTTGTAGATCCTGAAGGCTGATAATTAGAACTTCATGATCTGGAGAGATGGAATAGTTTGGATAGTCAAACTCATCTTGTTCCGCCTTTAGTCCTCTGAATAGACATTCATTACTAGCCACCATATCTGGCCATATCTGCTTAAGAGAAACAAGAAAGCCTGGAATGCACTATCAACACTACTGAACAGACCACTGGCTTCCGTGGAACCCAGAGCTAAGGATGTCATGAGTTGGCATCTGGAGCCTGGCTCTGCTCGGGTCCACCTGATGTCGTCACCCACGTGTTTGGTAGATGCATTTACCTGACTTTCTTTTGTTCTGAGGAACACATCATTCAGGGCAACCTAAGTCTATTGTTCCTGGCTTGCTACTCACACTTGGCTTTGGATAAACTATTTCTTATCCCCTTAAAAACTGGTGTTTGAACATGAACAAAGAAGTGACCACTACGAACCTTCAGGGAATAGACATATCTGAGCATGCTTTTAGAGACCTAAGGCTCACCTAGACACTCTGCTATACAATACGTGTTCAGACCACTTTGCAGTTATGATGGAACAACAGATGACCACTGTGCCAATGGAAAGGAGGCCACGCTGTGAGAAAGGAATGCAGCAAAGTGATGCTGAGTCACTCCCAGGGTTCCGGTGCTGGGAACTTTCCACTATCTTTCTGGGATGCTCAGGACATAGTGGTTGAACAGTCAGGAAATCCTCCAACCTGAGAGAGCTGGGGAAGGTGCCCCAAGGCTAGCAAGCCTGCCTGAGCCGTGATCCTTGATGATGCTGCACCTGGGCTATGCCTTGAAGCCTTGAGATAAGATGTTTCCACAGTTTAACACTCCCCCGCCCCCCGAAACTCAGGGTCATTGTTACCACAGCAGAATGTTATCCTCATGTTTCCTTGAGTAGAGAAAATTCAAAACCAGACTGTTGCCCTGGAGCCCTGCTTGTCTCAGTCATTCAGTACCCATGCCACCCTGTCACCCACACACTCACCCAGGGAGGCGATCCTCCCCGGCCCTTAGAAACCAGACAGGCTTGTTTGAACAACATTTGGAAAGCTTGGGCCCACAAAGGGCTTCAGTGTAAACTGGTAAGTTTGAGGAGCCAAGCCATTAAATTCTCAGACTCTAGTCAGAGTGACTTCTTGTGACTGTGTGGCTTATCTTGGACAGAGGAGTGGCTGAATTTAAGGCTCAGTGATGTTCAGATACCTGCCTTCATTCAGCCTGCATCTGTGCTAAGCTATGAGAATCTATTTTTTTCCTAGTAGTAATTAAAAAGATATGTGATCCATGGTCTGCATCAGCAAATTAACACAGAGGAAGAAAAAGAACATGTAGGCTAGGGTTATAGCTCAGTTGACAGAGTGCTTACCTAGCATGTAAAGTCCCTAGTTCATGCCCAGGCACTGTATAAAGTGGGCATCTATAATCCTAGCACTGGAGAGGTGGAGGAAGGAGAATCACAAGTTCAAGGTCATCCTCAACTACTTGATGAATTTTAGGCCAGTCTGGGATATAAGGTACTCAGAAGGAAGGAAGGGAGGGAGGAGGGAAACAGAGATGGAGGGGGGTGGGGGAGGATGGATAACAGGCAGGCAAATATGGTAGGTTATATGTCACTCAAATAAAATTCAACTAAAACTGTTATAAGAATAAACATTTTACTATAAGAGATTGGAATGTGAAAGTGCCCTTTTCAGACTTATCCCACACATACACTGTAGGCTGTAGCTTCTCAGGGATGCCCTTTGAAGCGGGACTGTAACACTTGTAATTGGGTATCCACACACACAGAAAAATACATATGCATGTAACAGCCGTAGTGAGCAAGAATCAGAAGCTGAGATGAGAAAAGGCCATGCCTTAGTCATTTATATGTATGAGGTCTGGTGAGATAATTCTAGAACTACAGAAGAGCAGGATCAGAGGCTGAGAGCATGCAGGTTTGCTCTCTCCTGGGTTAGTTTGTTTCAACGTTCCATGTTCCTTAGCTGCAGTCTTCTGTGTCTGCATCTTTCCCCACACAGTCCCTGGCCCTCTTCCCTCTAGCCTCCATTTTTTATGCCCTCACATCCTGCCTCCCTGGACTCCAGTCTCGTGTATTCAGACATCTTCTCGTTGTTTCCCACGTTGACACTGAAGAAGCACTTCAAACTCTGCATGTCTGAAACTGAGCTCCCAACATGGCCTCAGAGCCATGTTAACTCCTTCAGGTGCTCAAAGTATTTGAAGTTATCCTTGGATCTGTCTCCCAGGGCTAGGGATTAAAGTCAGACAAGTACTCAACCACTGGGCCACATTGCCAGGCCCCCTAGGGTTTTTTTGTTTTGTTTTGTTTTTTAATCTCAGATCTTCTATTTGATCCTTCAACAGATGTGGGACATAAATGACCATGCTTTTTCCCACTGAGCTTGACAGCCCCTGTATATTTTTACCTGAACTCATAAAGGGACACCAGATACCAAAAGATATGGGGAGTGGAGCAGCCTGCAAGACAACTCTCCAGATCTCAAAAGGCCAGTATCAGGTGCCTGACCCCTGAAATTCGTGAGCATGTACTTTGCACAGCAAAGGGAAAGGGACCCTGCAGCTATAACCATGAACCTTGAGAGTTAAGCTATCCCAGGCTGTGTGGGTGGGTTCAGCCTAAACCTTTCTCTGCTGTAGTCAGAGGGAGAAAAACAAAACCACAGAGATCCAAGACTACTGAAGATGAAGTGCCTCCTAAACCCAGAAACAGTATCGGTGACCTCCGGAAGCTGTGTTTGATGGAGGCCTGGGCCACTCTGCCCCATCTCCCTCAGCTGTCTCACTCTTCCTCAGCCCTGGACAGGCTCCTTTCCAGTGTCTCAGGCCCTGTCCTTGTTCTTCTGGGTCTGAAATGTTCCTCAGATAACCAATGCCTCACTCCTTTATTTTACAAAGGTTTGCCAAACGTCACCTCCTTTCTATAAGATCACACAGCCTTTCACCATGTGTACCTCTGGCGCTGGAGCTGTGCATCAGAAGGCAAGCTCCATGAAGCAGAACTCTGGGTCAGATTTGCTCACTGTGTCTGTAACAGGGCCTGGCACATAGGAGACTCTCAATAACTATCTGCTGACTGGATGAATGATGCTAACACTTCAGAGATATTACCAAGCTCCCCCGTACAAAGTCAGTCAACAAGTCCTTAACAATTCTCAGAATTCTATTCCTTTCTTTTCCTTAGGCCATCATGCCTGGGATTGGTGACCACTGCACCCTTGAAGCCCAACCCTGACCTACATCCTGTAGCTGTTTTTTGCTATATCACTGTTCAGAGTTTCAGACACCTTAGCATTGCTGAATAATGTCTAATCACCTCATTAAGAAGTCACGATGAGCCGGGTGGTGGTGGCGCACGCCTTTAATCCCAGCATTCGGGAGGCAGAGGCAGGCGGATCTCTGTGAGTTCGAGGCCAGCCTGGTCTACAAGAGCTAGTTCCAGGATAGGCTCCAAAGCCACAGAAAAACCCTGTCTCGAAATACTCACTATGGTGATACTTTTGTCCTCTTCATCAATGACATGCTATACACCCTTGCCACCCCTAGAAGGGAGGAGTGGGCAAGTGTGCAAATTCATAAACTTAATATCTTATACTTGTGCTTAGATTTAACCAGTCCAGCATGCAGAGTTGGGTTTTCCTTGGTCTCTTCAGGAGTTACTGTTGGAAATGGGAAGGCTGCCCTGAGATTCAAAAGCCAGCAGGCATTGCTCTTGCTCCAGCACATCACAGACCTCTGTGGCTGGCATTGAGCAGGCAACAGCCTCACAGACCAGGGAGCTGCCCAGCCACGCATGAATTCACTGGGCCTACTGCCGGAGCTCTGCTTCACTCCTACACTGCTAACCCGTAGGGTCTGGAACCTCAATTACAAACCGTTCCTGAATAAATAAGATCCGTGCTGTGGTCTGTAGGAATTTTATGCCTTTAAAACATTTGATGCACCTCTAACAGTTCAATCAGTCTCGCTCTCAGTGTCTACATTTTCAGGTTTTCTCACTCATTCAGCCAACACTTGGCCTGATGCATGGTGGCCATGCTGGGATGGTGTGAACATACAGGCTGGCTTCTCTCCCAGGGCTCCAGCCCAGCCAAGGCTGAGGGGGTGTCGAAATAGAAATTCTTTGTCCATGACATATGAATACCCTTCATCTTATTGCCAAGCAACTAAAAGAAGGAAAGCAAGGCTGGTCCATGCAGGAGAGAGGCAACCCTGGGCGGGTGATTTCAACAATGAGGGGGAGCCACAGCACGCGCGGCCCGCACACTGGTGCAGAGGCTTCTCACATGCACGGTAACTCAGATGCTCCTTTTTTTTTTTTTTTTTTTTTTTTTTTAGGGGATGGAAGCCTTTAATTCCATTTTTTAGGGGATGGAAGCCTTTAATTCCAGCATTCAGGAGGCAGAACTCAGATGCTTCTTCACCAACGTTTTAAAAGTTCTCTGCTTTTCCTTGCAATTTTCATCTTAAGTTTGATAGTACACTATTTTCTTTAACCCTGTCTACCTTTTCATCACCTGCCTTTGGTTTTGTTAAAGTGGCCCATGAGATCCAGCTCTGGGGCAACCAGTAAGAGGCTAAGTTAAGGCACACAGTACAGTGGGAGTGGTTGTAAGCAGGAGCACCCAGCGGGAGAAACCAGTAAACGCAATTCATGCAACAACAAAACCCTAAGAATTACTACAAACTAAGAAACTTTTCTCTTTTCCTATATTTGTGTGATGTATATGGGTGGGTTTTTTGTTTTGTTTTGTTTTTGGTTTTGTTTTTTTGGTTTTCAAGACAGGGTTCCTCTGTAGCTTTAGAGCCTGTCCTGGAACTAGGTCTTGTAGACCAGGCTGGCCTTGAACTCACAGAGATCTGCCTGTCTCTGCCTCCCAAGTGCTGGGATTAAAGGCGTGTGCCACCACCGCCCGGTGGGTGTTTTGTTTAATGTATGTTTATGCACCATGTGTGTGCCTTGTGCCTTGGAGGGAGCTGGAGCCCATACAACTGGAATTATGAATGGCTGTGAGGCAACAGATGGATGCTGGGAATTGAATCTCAGTCTTCCGGAAGAGCAAGTGCTCTTAATCCCTGAGCTACCTCTCCAGCAACCTGCTAAGGAAAATTTCTTGACAAAAAACTTTAATATTATTTTCTAATAGGTCTGAAGGATCAATTGGTCCCAAGATTGGATTTACAGTATAAAATATCTCACCTCTTTAAGTTACTCTTTTATATGATGTCCAGCTTTGTATGTAGCCAATGCAAAAGCCCTCTAGTATATTAATCTCTCCGACGTTCCCTTGATATCTATATAGCAGTAAATCACTCATGATTTATGTGTTTGCACATAACAGCAAATGATTAGACAGGTCTTCCACCGGGCTTCTTAGTGTCTTCTGCTCATCATCCTTTATAACCTCAGACTTTGATGTGCTCCTTGTTATACGTATACAGAAAAGCAATACATAAATCAAACATTCACTGATCATAGATCATAAATTCACTTTTGAAACAATTCTTTGGCATACACACAGCATCACCATTTGTTAAAGTCAAAGGCAAATCTGTATACTAATGAGACTATCATGTTTGTTTATTTTTATACAAAGAATGAATCTCGGCTGGAAACCCTACAGGACATGAGGCCTCTTCGGTGCTTTTTAAGATTAACTGACATTTTGATTTTAGAATTATTTTTATTTATTCATTTACTTATTCATTTACTAGACATACACTGCTCTGACCGCATGCCAGAAAGCAGCACCAGATCTCACTATGGATGGTTGTTAGCCACCATGTGGCTGCTGGGAATTGAACTCAGGACCTCTGGAAGAGCAGCCAGTGTTCTTAACCTCTGAGCCATCTCTCCAGGCCCTGATTTTAAATTATTAAGTGCTGAGTGTGTCACTTTGCACAAATACATTGTATAAGTGGCAGAAGGGGAGTTCAAAATTAGGAAATATTGTCATTACAAGCCAAAATTTGTTTGATTTTTTTTTTCCCATGAAATTCTAATCAGCAACTCAAACAGCAGTTTTTAACATGAAAGACTCAACAGGACAAAGGCACAGTAATCTGAGGCATGCTGAGGGACCACTGCAAACACTGACTGTGTGCGAAACACCAACTCCTCCCTTACCCATCTCCTTGTTGCTCGAGCTCAGAGGAGCTTTCAGCGTTACTGTTGCAACCCTAGAAAACAGACCCAGGGATGTGCATGGGCAGCGTCATCAGTAAGCATTTGCTGAAGCAACAATCGGTGTATTTACAACCCACAACGCTAATGTTTGGGAAAGAGAAGGAATGAGGACTGCAGACGAGGGATAAAAGGCCATCTGACTCTTTGGAGAATGAGATCGTGGCACTTTTATGCAAAGTGCTGCCCTATGGCAAGCCAAGAAGCTGGTATCAGAGTGTAAAGGAACTCATTGCCTCTCCCACTGTGGCCTTGCTACTGAAGAAGTCCAGATACCTACCCCTCTCCTCACAGGACAGGAAGGCTGGCGGCCAGCACCTGTCTGCAGACCAGAGCTGGAGAATATAGTGTCACACCCTCCTGGAGTTGGACTAAGGATGATGATAAGTCTAGTCACAGCATGTTACTTGATGCCAGATGCTGTTAAGCACTTTATATGGATTATTTCATTTAAACCCTTAAGAACCCATGAGGGTTTACTTTATCAGTCCCATTTTTTTTTTCAAATGAGGAAGTTTAAGCCTTCAGAGGTGGTTTGGTTAATTTATCTTGCTTTTAGCATCTTGGCGGTGATACAGCAGGTGTGGGAAGTAAGGCAGTCTGGCCCCAGGTGATCCTGGATTAGTATATGGTGCCTGCTGAGCTACATAACCACTCTACTTCCCAATTTCCTTAAAGAACTGGGGCTTGGCTGGGTGAAGTAGCCCATCCTTATACTTCCGGCACTCAGATGGTAGAAGCAGGCAGATCTTTGTGAGTTTGAGGTCAACCGGATCTACACATTAAGTTCCAGGAGAGCCAGAACTACATACTAAGACTGTCTCAGAAAAGAAAAGGAGTTTGTGCCGGGGGAAGAAATACTTTACACTGCGGAGATAGTGCTTTTAAAAGGGGTGAGGAAAGATACTCCTTTTCCAAGCTTGATGATCTGAGAACAGGGAACAGAATCCTGAAAGTCTGCCTCGGACTTCCACAAGTGTATGCTGC
>JAQHUG010000016.1:299732-314699 GCA_028555095.1 Dicrostonyx torquatus | reverse complement strand
CTGGAACTAGCTCTTGTAGACCAGGCTGGTCTCAAACTCACAGAGATCCACCTGCCTCTGCCTCCCTAGTGCTGGGATTAAAGGCGTGCGCCACCGCCGCCTGGCAGATTTTAAGCAAACAAATAAAATTGATCATCTTTGAGATTGATAGCTCAGTGGGTTAAGCTAAGTGGGTTGCTCCTCCAGAGGACTTAGGTTCAATTCCCAGCACGTACATGAATGCTCACAACCATTTTAAATCCTTGTTCCAGAGGGATCTAATGCCATCTTTTGGCACATGAGGGACCCAGACATACATGCAGACAAAGACCCATAAAAATAAAATTATATTTAAAAAAATCATCAGCTTTTGGAAAAGGACCTAGAAAACCATTAAATCTTTACTCAACATTGCTTCATATCAAATGCAGCTTGAATAATCAATTGCACAATTAATTAAAAAATGTAGTCACCTCATTGCTCTACAGTGAAATTTAAAAAAAAACATACATTATAATTTAAATATTTTTAGACTTAGCCTCTTTTGTATGTATGTTTGTTTGTTTTTTCTTTTTTGAGATAGAGTCTCTCTACATATCCCTAGCTGTCCTGGAACTCACTACATAGACTAGGCTGGCCTCAAACTCATAGAGATCCCCTGCTTCTGCTTCCCTCGTGTGGGGATTAAAGGTGTGCACCACAGCGCATGGGCAGGAAGACTTCTTAATGTTCTTATATCAAACTCCCCACAGTGAAGTGTCTTGCTAGAAATTCTCACAACCAGACTACTAGGTGCTTTCCAATATTCATTTTTTAAATCATTTTTGATTGTATAATAGTTTAAGGGCTCCTCTGTAAAGCAGAATCAATATAACACACTAAAAAAATACTAATCTAGCTTACTTCTGAGTGAATGGGTAGGACCTGGTAGAGTTAAGATCTAAGGATTGTACTGCTGTCAGTCTATCCAAGAAATATGATATTTATTTTACCTCTGAAATTTATAAAATGAACTTTTAGCCATCTTATTAAACTTTTTTAATTCATTCATTTATTTATTTAGAAGACAGGGGTTCACTATGTAGCCCAGGCTACCCTCTCCCTCCTGCCTCAAGCACATGAGTGTTATAACTAGTTATTTGCCACCATGTTCTACTATACTCTTTTCATACAAGCAATAGCGAGCATCCAAGTACGGCACCTCTACCACCTACCTGGGGCATCATTAGTGCCAACTTGAGAAGTTACAGTTTTCATGAATACTAGAGAGAGACCTTGAGCCCTATAAATGCCAAGCAGCTTGCTTTTCTTGTTGACAAACTGCAGCCACTCTGCAATCGTTTTAATAACGAGCAGGGGCAGAGTGGGGTGCAAAGCACAAGGAGTTCAGGGAATGGCCAGACCTTCACTCCTCAGGACCCTTCTTACAGGCCGGCTTACCTTTCTGGCCACCCTTTCCTTAGTCTGTGAGGGTCTGCTACTGCTGCCCTCCTCCACTGAAGAATACATGTGCCTCAGGTCCCGGTTCCCCTTCTCTTACTAAAGACTATGAGGAAATGGTTCTGAACGCTTGGGCAGTTTCCTGGCTTCTTTGCGGGCTTTTTTCTAGTTGCAGACACACACATCCAACTATTGCTTACGGGCAGCACAAGCATGTGCTCATGTTTCAACCTGAACTCAGCACACAGTCCATTAGTCATATCCTCCCCCGCCCTTGGGGTTTCTCTGACTGTCTTGAACTTGCTCTGTAGATCTCGAACCAGAGATCCCCCTGCTTCTGCCTCCCAAGTGCCACCACTGGCAGGCCCATTCATTATATTCTATATGCTATTCTATTTATTTATTATGTATACAGTGTTCTGTCTGCATGTTTGCCTTCAAGCCAGAAAAGGGCGCCAGATCTCATTACAGATGGTTGTGAGCCACCATGTGGTTGCTGGGAATTGAACTCAGGTCCTCTGGAAGAACAACCAGTGCTCTTAACCTCTGAGCCATCTCTCCAGCACCATCATATTCTTAACAAAGCTTGCTTCCTTCTTTTGTGTTCCAGACTTCAACAAATAGCTGGAGAGCCCACCTTACTCCTGACATCAGACATGGGAAATGGCCTTGTCGCTGTCACCAAGACCTCTAAGTCTGCTCCTTCCAGTGGCTACCCCCTCCCCAGGACACTAGCACCACAGTAACCAACACCCACTCTTAGTGACCTTCTCTCCTGTACCTCACACATAAACAAATGGCCTCCCACTGTTTTTCTGTCTCTTAATTTTGACTCTCACTAATCTTTGGTCCTTTTCATATGCAAAATTGATCATGTCACTCACCCACATTTTTATTACCTTTAAAGAAAAACCAGTCCTTAAGTAAGAGCTCTTTGTAACCTCTCCCTAACACCTCTCTGGCTTCACTTCCCTCTCTTCTATGTATGTAGCTGTACATATTCAGTCAGCAACAACTACTGCCACTTGCTTACTGCTGCCCAAGTTATCCTCTGATGGGGGAGCCCTCTTGCTCTCACACCCATGCACCTGGGCATTTCCCTCTCCATTATGGGAAACTATGTTAGGGTGGCACACTATAACTATTCAATAAATGTTTGCCCTATGCCAACATTGCCTTTTCCATTTAAAATCTCGATATTTAAATTTTTCTTTTACACCAGGCATGGTGGCACACACCTTTAATCCCAGCACTTGTGAGTCTGAGGCCAGCTTGGTCTACAAAATGAGTTCCAGGACAGCCAAGGCTGTTACACAGAGAAACCCTGTCTGGGGAGGGGGATTCTTTTACAATATGGAAGACATCAACATTTGTTATCTATTAACACTATTATTTTTTGAGACAGTGTCTCATGTAGCCTAGGCTGGCCTTAAACTCATCATGTCACCAAGACTGGCTTTGAACTTCTGATCCTCTTCCTTTACCTCACCAGTGCTGAGGTGACAGTTATGCGACATTTAGTTTATACTGGGTGGGAACTGAACCCAAGGCTTAGTTCACATGAAGTATCCTATCATCAGAGCTAAATTCCGTCCCTACAATTACACAACATTTATTCTGATGCTCACTAAACTATTAGACAAATTGCCATCATAATGAGCAACCAGCAGCTCCCAGCTTCCCCAAAGAGGTGTACTTAGAAATAAAGACTAGTAAAAAAGACTGGAAACTGTCCTCTCTGTTGCCATCCCATTCGGGACATCAGATACAACCAAAGTCCACTCCGTACTAAAGGACTACGGAAGCAGCATGCTGTGGGTTTACATAAAAGAAAACAAAGCTTAATCAGAGGGTCAAGATCCAAAAAAACAAAAGAGAGATAACTGTTAGAAGAAAGCATAGTTTTGGAGCCAAGAGCTCCATTGTTGAGTTCCTCCAGTGGGAGAGAAGTTCATTTAGTGGGCATGGACCCTCCTCCTGGAAGATGTGCTGGAAAGCGAGAACCAGCCAGATCCTGGAGCGCAATCACGCCACGGAGGAGGAAAAGAGCAGAGAGAGCGGCAGGATTCAGGGGAGTCCGAGAGTTTGAGTGCAGTTGCTAACAGGTTTGGGGACAACACAAACCAGACATGGAAATCAAGTTGTATTCTACCTTTGACTGAGCTCCTGAATAAATTCAGAAAGTAGCAGAGAGGGAAGAAGACCCAAACCATGCTAACAAAAATAAACACAAACACTCTTCAAAGCAAAAATAAAACCCTTCTCCCAGTTATGACAGTGGGGGAAGAGGACAGAACCCACACGCTCAAGCGATATGATTTTGGCTGCCCTATTTGTGCTAAATTAAGCTAACCTCTGACTGAGTTGTCTTTACTTTTCATTCTGGGAATGGCCAAGAGGTCAGAGAAAAAGAAACGGCTGCACTTTTTATGTCTTCCTGGCTCCCTTGTCATCCCAGGCTAAGGCTGCTTTGCTGCTTTAAGTTATGCATCAGCTAAGTAGTGATGTCACCGCTCTGCGCACAAAGAAACTTGGAAACTTGAAAACAAAGCAACGCCCCCCCATACCATGCCTTTTTGTTTTTCCTTTGACCACCAATAATACACTGAACACAGCAGCCATAGGAAATAGACATATTAGTAGGAAGAAACCAAAGTGACAATAACAACTTTATCATTCATTCCCAAGCCCTAACCCATTAACAGCTTCTGACCATGAGCATCTTCTCTGACGGTAAAACACATTCCTACACAGTTCTTCTCATCCACTGTGCAAGTGCACTGTGCTAGGTGCAACAAGGGGAATGATGAATATGCCCCTCCCCACTCCCATCCCCTAGCCTTGTTTCTTTCATAGGCATGACATCCCCTAAAATCTTGCTTTCACAGTTAGCTGCCTTTATGTATTGAGTGAGACTTCCTCAATGCCCACTCAAGGATTAGGTCTCTTCTAAACCACCACAAGGTATTCCATCAATTCCTATTTTCACCTTTCCATTCTTTTTTTTTTTTTGGTTTTTCTCTGTAGCTTTGGAGCCTGCACTGGAACTAGCTCTTGTAGACCAGACTGGTCTCGAACTCACAAAGATCTGCCTGCCTCTGCTTCCCTAGTGCTGGGATTAAAGGCGTGCACCACCACCGCCCGGCCACCTTTCCATTCTTAAAATCCACATTCAGTCACTATATTTAGTGTTCGTTACCTTAGCATGGAGATCTGTCACTCTTCTTTTAAAAAAAAATGCGCTCCCTCCCCAATATCTAGCCTACTGTTTTGGAGAGTTTAACTTTACACCGCTTGTGTGTGTCAGTAACGCCAGGTTTGTTTGTGACATTTGCTATTGCATTACTGACAGGCATAACCGTGTCTTGGATGAGAAAGCCGCATTCTGATTTTGTGTAGGAGAACCACAGTTTGGGAAATACTATGTGCAGAAGCACCCAGAATCTTACCCTGGTGTGATGATAATATGTTTGTGCTCTAACAAATAAAGCTTATGTGAAGATCAGAGAGCATAGCTAGCCACTGGTTAACCATAGAGGTCTGGAGATCTGGACAGACAGACAGGTAGTGATATGGCAGGGTGGAGAGATGACTATAAGGTGGGAGGAGACAGGAGTCCAACCCTTTTTGGCTGAGAAGTTAGCTAGGTAAGAGCTGGCTGCGGCTTGCTCCTTTGTCTCTCTGATCTTTCAGCATTTACCCTGCTATCTGGCTCCAGGGTTTTATTATTTTAGAAAAACTAGAACTCTTGCAACACGCTGGCTCCTCCTCTAAGTTGCAGGAACATTATGGGAAATGTCTCATGATCCATTTACTTGCAATCTAAATGTCTCAGTCTGGTACTTAGCTTAGGTAGTACCAGTTCTGCATACATCACACTGTCAACACCCACACATAGGCCTCCTTGCTTTGACATTCCTCACAGAGCCAGGGAGGGGAGCCTAATCTGGTAGACTATAATAAACATCCATTGCCATCACAGAATAGATGCTTCTCAGGTTCAACAATGATTCCCTTAGAGGAAAGTAATTCTCCCCTGTGTCCTTGACACCCACAGAGTAGAAATCTCTCCTCTGGCAAAGATGAGTAATCACTTATATGACCCCACTGTGGCTGGGCCTTTCATTTTCCTCTAGTATTGTCTATGGCAGCAGTAGGAATTGATGGAGGGGCTTTAATCTCCGGACCTGAATGCTAAATCAATCCTACAATTTCCCTCTGCCCCTCTGCACTTTCTCATGCTCTTCCTTATCTCTTCTCCATTTTTCTTCCTTCCTTCCGGCTTTTTTTTCCTCCTTAACCAATGACATTCTCTGGGGTGGTCTGAAAATTTTACAGCGAACAGGATAAAACTCCTTCGTGATTTTCACATCTTTCTTAAAGTAAAACCTAGATCAGCGTCTTTGAAACCAGCGTCCTACACAGTTTGGCTGATTCGACGATTCTCCACCCCCTCCAAAAAAGGGAGGATTGTAACACACATACACACCCCTACACCTAAGCCAGTCAGCAAAATCCCACGCGGGGGCCCACGGCCTGAAATGTGATAGGTGACAGTAGGGATGACGGAGCACGAGTGGGGGAGGAACAGCCCAAGGTTTCAGGAGACAGGCTTGGCCTACTACCGGGGCAGGAGCTGCTTTCACACTCAGTCCCACCCTCACCTAGGCCAACGGGGTCGGACACCCCTCTCTGGAACATGCGATGTAAAGGGCGAATCCTTGAGGCAGAGTAGAGGGCACCCAAACCCAGGAGTCTTAGGGTCGTCCTGGCCTCGACCTGGGGCGAAATCCTGGAAGGGAGCTGCCATGCAAAGGCCTGGTTCTGTCTCTCCAAGCAGGGGGACGTCCTCACTGGGTGTATCTTGGGGCCATGACCTAGGTAACATCCTGGCGCAATGGACCCTCACCCTGGGGAGAGGGTACAGCCTTGCAAAGGCCGGGACCTCCAGCCGGAGCAGATTCTATCCTGATTCTCACCCGGGCGTTCCGGGGTCATCCAGACCCCTAATCTGGGCCGACGCCAGGTGCAGGGAAGCCCCGATTCTAGTTGGGGTTACTGCGATGCAAGGGCTGGGTCCTCCAGCTGGAGCAGGATCTATTCTGACTCCCATTCGGGAGTCTCGGGAGCATCCGGTCCCAGACCCTCCGGGGTCCAGAGGAGCTCAGCCTAGAGCTGCGGTCCTCCCTCCCGAGCTGGGGCGCCCTCACCCTCAGCTGTGCGGGGTCGGGCGGGGCTGCAACAGGTGCGCGGCCTCCCAGCTCCCCCGCCGCCTACCCTGCCGTTACCTGCAGGGGCGGCCACCGAGGCCGAACGAAGACAGAGCGGGAGCTTCGCAAGCTCGGCCGACGCTCGTGTGATCTCGACAGAAGCTGACGGCGGCTTACCGAGCTCGGGACACGGCTTCGTCAGAGCAGCCGAAGTCCACAGCCCGGACACCCTACGCCGCTCCCGCCCGAGCACGGCTCCGCGTTTCCACGTCACTTTTTGGTCCCTCCCTCTCGCCGTCCGCCGGGCCCCGCCCGGCCCCGTCCGCGGTTGTCAGGGCAACCCTAGCGACGCCCGCCACTGAGGACAGGCGTTAGGAGGGCGGCGCCGCCAGGGCTCGGCCCGAGGGGCCCCGGGAGCAGCTGACCATGGAGCCCCACAGTAAGCGGCGGGCTGGGGTCTGGGGTGCGGACAGAGGCTGAGCCCGCCGGGCCAGGTCTCGAACCCGGAGCCAGACGATCCGCAGGTTCCACAGCGCACTGCATAAGTCCTCACGAGTAGTGGGCTCACTAATGGTGAATAATGCTTTCTGAGTCTTAAGGGACCTGTTAGGAGGCTGGGCCTTGGATTTATGCGATCTTGCCTCTCCTCGACCTTACCTACAAAGTCTAGGGTATACATAAATCATGTGCGTCCTCCCAGCGTAAGATACATAACAAACGTTCATCATTTCTGTTTTTTTTTTTTTAATCTCCCTGTTCTTGGTTGTTTATCTGTGTGCTTGTGCACGTGATGTGTGCAGGTGCCATACAGGTGCATGCACAAGTAAGTGCACGTTTGTGTGGAGGTCAAGCTCAGGTGTCATTTCTTAAATGCCATCCTCCTTGGTTTTTAAATTTTATTCTAGTGTGTTCAGGTGTTATACCTACACGGAAGTCAAGGCACCGCTTGCGAGCCTTTTGCTTACAGAGGACAGAAGAGGGAATCAGATCTCCTTGAACTGGAGTTAAAGCCGGTTCTGAGCAGCCATGTGGGTGCTGGGAATCGAATGTGGGTCCCCTGGAAGAGCAGTCAGTGTTCATGACAACTCCCTGGAAGAGCAGTCAGTGTTCGTGACAACTGAACTATCTCTTTAGGCTCCCACCTTGGTTTATGTGGCAGGGTGTCTCACTGGTCTAGAGCGCTAGTCAATTAGGCTAGGCAAACTGGCTAGCTAGAGCCCCAGAGGTGCTCCCATCTCCAGCTCCCTATGGCTGGAATTAAAAATGGCACCACCACAGTTGACTTTTTTTTTTTTTTTTTTTTTGGTTTTTCGAGACAGGGTTTTTCTGTGATTTTGGAGCCTGTCCTGGAATTAGCTCTTGTAGACCAGACTGGCCTCAAACTCCCAGGGATTCACCTGCCTCTGCCTCCCGAGTGCTGGGATTAAGGGCATGAGCCACCACTGCCCCTGCCCGGCACAGTTGACTTTTTATAGAGGTTCTGGGCACCAAACTCGGCTCTCATACTTTCTGCAAGCATTGTTATGCATGGAGTCATCTCCCCAGCCCCACCCTTCTTAAATATTCCACGTCTTGCTGGTCTCGTCAGCTGACCTTGAAATCGTGGCAAGCAGGCTTCTTGACCCAGCCTCCGGAACTAGTGACATTCTCAAAGTGCTGGGGTTACGACTTTTTTTTTTCTGTTTTGTTTTGTTTGAAACAGGGTCTCGCCATCTCTCTCTGGCTAGCTTGGAACCCACTGTATACACCAATCTGGCCTCAGATTCACAGGGCCACCTGCCTCTATTTATGGAGTGCTAGGATCAAAGGCATGAGCTACCATGATGGACTATAATGTTGTGTGGTTTTGATATATGGCCAAGGCTGTGTGGTGTATGGTTGCTAGAACTGAGAGGTGCTGGGACTCACCTGTCTTTCGTTGTTTTTTCCCAACCTTTCCAGGGACTTTGTCCTAGGTGCTCCTTTCCTCCTCCCCACCCAAACTATTTTATTGCCTCCTTTGTTCTTAAAACAAGCACATTATTTGACAGGGAGACTTAAAGAGCTTAAACCTTTATAGGATTTTGTTCGATACCAAAAATATATCAAGTTGTCTTTTTTGCATAATTTCAAAAGTAAAATAAAATACTTGGACCAAATCCATGTTCCTAGGGGGAAATTCTGGCATTTAAAAAAGATCATTTCTCTTTTTTTAAAACAGAATTTCTCTGTGCAACTTTGGAGCCTGTGCTGGAACTCACCCTGTCGACCAGGCTGGTCTTTAACTCACAGAGATCTGCCTGCCTCTGCTTCTTGAGTGCTGGGATTAAAGGCATGTGCCACGAGCATCTGGCTAAAAAAAAAAAATAATTTCTTAATAACAAGAAAAGTTTAAAGACTTTCTCCCCTTTCTTTTAACTTACTTGCTGAACAGAAAGTTTCCAAGTTAGGAGTTACCGTTGCTTGAATTGATAGGATTTTATACAGTATCATTTGTGTTTAAAACTCACTGGAATATGCCGGGCGGTGGTGGCGCACGCCTTTAATCCCAGCACTCGGGGGGCAGAGGCAGGTGGATCTCTGTGAGTTCGAGACCAGCCTGGGCTACAAGAGCTAGTTCCAGGACAGGCTCCAAAGCCACAGAGAAACCCTGTCTCGAAAAACCAAAAAAAAGAAAAAAAAACTCACTGGAATGTGCATTCTATCATACCTGCTGGAAAAAATTATGAACATACAGCAATGCTAGGAGTTTTAGTCTCATATCAAATATCAAATTGAACCAGGGTCTCTGATATTGATCAGTCTGTGTGATATTTTCAGAGAGAAATTATCTAAGTGATGTGTGTGTCTGTGTGTCTGTGTTTGGCAGTCTCATGTATACAAGGCTGGCCTCATATTCACTATGTAACCAAAGATAACCTTGAACTTCTAGACGATCCTTCAGAATGCTAAGGTTATAGGCCTTGGCCACCCCACATCATGCTCTGATGGGATATCGATTTGGTGGTTTATAGACAAGCCCTCTACAAACTTAGCTTCGCCCTTAGCTGTGAAATACCTTCTAGAGACAGCAGCTCTATTTCTGTAAGCTTGCATTACTGTTTAGAGGTGTTCACTGCAGGCTTTTAGCTGTTCTCTTTCCTGGTTCTTACTGTGTCACAGCCCTGTGTGGGAGCTGGGGATTAAACACACAGCTTGGGTCATCTGAGTTGCATTATCCCAGAGACCCCCTCAGGAGCTACTGAAACCTCCCAGAGTTTGAAACTGGGGTAGGAAAGATAGAGGCTTCCAGGAGAAAGTATGAAGTCGTTGGCTTGCACAATAATCTGGTTAATAAGGAGCGGTGGCGAGTTCCAGGACAGCTAGGACTGTTACATAGAGAGACCTTGTCAAGAAAAAGAAAAAGGAAAAAAAAAAAAAAGGAGAGGTGGTTCCCATGGAGATTTCCCTAGTACATAGGCCCTAAACTTGGGGAAAAAAGGTCTAGGAGCAGAGCAAAAAGATTAATTAAAATATAATCAAAAAGAAGAGACAGTGAAAAAACAGAACCTAACAAACACAACAGAACAAGCTCAGGGAGGCTTTGAAAGCTGAATAAGACATTTTATTACACCTGGGGTGGTATCTTGGCAGTTAAAATGCTTGCCTTGCAAGTCTGAATATCTGAGTTCCAATCCTCAGAACTCATATAAATGCTGGGCGGGCATGGCAGCTGACCTGTCATCCCAGCCTCAGAGGACAGTCACAGCAAGGTGACTAGCAAGCTCTGGGTTTAACTGAGAACCCCTGCCTCACTGAATAAGGGTGAAAAATAATTGAGGATTTCCAACATCAACCTTGGGCATCCATGGGCACATGCATGCATCCACACATACAAATACACACTCTCACATATGCACTATAAACATAGACACACAAAAGAATACTTTTCAAACATGAGTCAGGGTCTCACTCTGTAGTCCTGGCTGGCTTGAAAGTCAATATGTAGACCAGGCTGGCCTTGAGCTCAGCAAGATCTACCTGCTTCTGCCTCCCAAGTGCTGGAACCAAAGCCGTGCCACTACACTGGCTAATACAGTTAATACATCCATGACTTAATGTATGCTTCCCATCCCATTAGATTTAAAGTAGAAATTATATACCAAGTCACTTATGTACATATAATGGTAAGATTTATCTCTTCACACATATTAAAATGAATTTGTATTAATTTTAAATAATTCAGAAATCACGACTTTAGGAAATCTTTCACAGTCTAATAAACACCATTTTGGATAAGTGTGAACCATGGTCAGTTTATATTTAAAAGGACTGGTTGAATCTCTATGGTCTCTTTTACTGTCAATATTTGTATCTAACCAGATCTCATCCAAGACAGGAAATAGCTGATTCTTTCAGATCTTTCAGAGGTAACAGAAGCCTGACAGATATGATACTAACCAGTACTAACTATAAATAATTTCAATCATACCATCAATGGAGTGACAGCAGCATCGAGTTGTTAGGCCAGGATTATGGAGCACATTTGAAGCCCAGTGTAGACGTTATTCCTTCCGCCACTGAGGGGTTGCAATAGCACAGAAGTTTTAGTAAACTGATTAGGATCCTTCCTAATTACTTCAAAGAATTAGTTGTGTATCTAAGGGCAGCACTAAGGAACTGCTAGAAATAACCTGTCAGTCCAATCATTCCATTTCCACAGTCTTAGCTTCCTATTACTTTTAGTAATGATCCCTGTTAGCCAAGTCATTAAAATCCAATAAGCACAAACCTCTCAGCCCCCCCCCCCAAGCTGGCTTAAACTCAGGCGCTAAGCAAGGGATGGTGGGGCCTTCTGCTGTGCTACAGAACAACAGCAAGGCAATGAGCCAAGAAATGATTCCGCAGGGAAAGGACAAATGAAATCAGCTCATGACCTTGGGCTGCTCAGGGCGGCTTGGAGGCTTGGCTTGCATATTTACTTCTAATTATTTTATTTTTAAACTAAACTTCACTATTAGGCAGATAACCTGCATTGAAAATCACACAGGGAATGTACATCTTTTTTTTTTCCTTAAAAAAAAAATCATTTAACTGAGTGTTGTGGTACATGCTTTTGATCCCAGCACTGGGGGGGGGGGGGAAGGTGGCACCAAGGCAGGTGGATGTCTGAATTCCAGGTGAGGCAAGGCTAGATAGTGAGACCTTGTCCTATAGAAAGAACAATAAATAAATAAATAAATCCACAAACAAACAAACAAACAAACAAAAACCCATTAATTCCAGCAGTACCATCCCTTCCCCAATATCTAACACCTGGATGGATTTGGGTGTCTTTGGCATAAGAATAAGCAGACAAGCCTGAAGAAACCCACAATCTAAATATAATCTGTGCATAATTATCAGATGCAAAAACTGAATTTGTTTATCAAATGAAGATAAGCCCCTCCCTCCTGCTTTCACTCCCTACATACCCTGGGTCAATTACAAATACTGTGCTCTGATTGTGTGTCAAGTAATTTTTTTCTTACGTGAGAAGAAAATTTACATAATTATATCTACATATATGGTTTCTTTTCCTATACATCTACATAAACCTATATAATGCATCCTGAAAGCAGGCCAGGTTCCAAAAGCCAGGAGAGTAACATAGGCCTTTAATCCCAACACTCAGGTGGTAGAGGCAGGAGGATCAGATGCTCAGGGTCATCTGGATGACTTGGTGAATTCAAGGCCTGCCAAGGATAGAGGAGACCCTGTCTCAAAGCCACAAAGAACCAACTCCAGACAGATGTAAATGGCTGCACTTACTAAGGGGCTGGGGCCTCTTCCACTAGGGGAGTGATTCCTCTCTCCAAACCTGTTTGTCCACTTGTCTCTACCAACTCCTACTCACTCCAGCCTGAAGTTGGAGTCATCTTAGAGTCTTGATCCCACACCAACCCTCATACATGCCCTTGTCACCACAGCATGTAAGTTTATTCCTCCTCCAAGGTGTATCCAGGATGTGCACCCTTCCTTCCCCTCGTGCTGCCACCAGTACCTGGAATAACCGTAATTGTATGGTCTACTGATTTCTGCAGTGCCTCTCTTCCCCCCACAGCCTCCCAAAGGTCTTACTCTGGACCAGGTGCCCCTCACACATCACATTTTGTATGTCTGTTCAGTTCTTCCCAACACATTAGATGCCCTTTGAGCCACCAAGAGCACTGCTCCCTCCTACTCCTGCTCCAGTGGGGAGGAGCCCTCAAACCCTTCCAGTCTTCACTTACGTACCCGCCCCCCATCCACTCCTTCTCCGACTGCCTCATGTAGAGGTGCCATCTCCTTAATGCTATTCCTGTCTCTGAACTTGTCATAACAATAATCACAATTTAATTGTTTTGTTAATTAGAAAATCTTCTAGCATGTTGAAGAGGGCAGGATCCTGTCTGTGTTCTTTATCGCTCTGTCCCAGGGGCCTTAAACAAACATTCCTGGAATGGATGATATTGCCTTGTTTTATTTCCCCGAGGGTGATGCATTTACAAGAGAGCTGTTTTATCTCCAGCAGGAGGGGCTGTGCTCCTGTAAACTTCAAGTCCCTTTTGGGCAAAGTTCATTTAAGTCAGGCGCTTTTAAATGTCAGGTTGGTTACAAATACCTGGCGAATTCCACTTCCCTTCCTAACCTAAATAGATGTTTTGAGAGTCTCATTTTATCTGGTATGATCAAGGAAATAAGTCATCTTTGCTGGATCAAGGACCTCTAGGTCAGAAGACCCTAACAAAACCCTAGCTAATACATGGAGTACTTGCAATCATTCATGTCTGGGAGGTCAGTTGATGGGGATTTAAAGATCACTTTTTACTTGACTACAGGAATTGTTTCACAAATCTGTGTGGTGATTTTTTTCTTAAGTAATATTAGTCCCTAAAGAATATCAATTATTTCAATTAGGTTACAATTCAAACCTTATTAAGAAGTAAATGCTTATATTAATCAAATTAAGAACTTTTTAAAAATCAATTTTAAAGAAACACATTGTAAACAGTTCTCTTTTAAAATCCCCACCAGAATACAGAAAATCAAGGCAGTCCTGATCTGTGATGATGTCCAGTCAGCCATAGAAAGGCTCTGTGGTTGAAGCTGTGTCCCCAGGAACTTCGGACACAGACAGCTTCTGCTTCCTGATAATTTACTTGTCCTTGGCCTTGCTAGCCCAGGGAAACACTGTTACAGCTTGTCTCCTCTAAGCAGCCAACCAGATTCAAGGAGGGGCCGTGCTTTCCAGAGGCTTCCAAGGAAGCCCTGTATGACTCAGTGAATTCAGGTGCAGGAACTCACTCAGTAAACAAGGCCAGCCGAGGTTGGGTGTCTGTGCGGCCAAGAAGTCAGAATCTCTGGGACCCTGTGGGCCATCTTGGGGACTTTTCTTGGAAGCCAAGAGGCAAGCATTTATCAAGATTTAGACGCCCATTCTTTATCTGTGTTCCCGACCCCTTGTAGGTCACCCGGACATCCTCCTCACTCTTCTCATCTTCCTGGCTCCTCTCCATCCATACATACCTGTTTGTCCTTTACAACCTGTCCTGGGGCTGCAGAGATGGCTCTCTCAGAGGACCTAGTTCAGTACCAACCACATGGTGGCTCACAACTGCCTGTTTAGTCTAATTCCAGAGGATCCAACAGCACCCTCTCCTGGCCTCTACAGACTCTTGCATACACATACTGTGCACTTATAAATGCAAGCAAAACATACACAAAAGATAAAAAGAAATAAATGTTAAAAAAGAAAAGAAACCTGCTCCTGCACACCACCATTTCTTAGAAACTTTGTACAGCAGCTTATCCTCCCTAACCTCTGACCCTGATCCCGTCTCCTTGGTACTGAGTCTGCATGCTTTGTTTTCTCTAACATGCTCTGGTCAGTCTGTTTCTTCCATGAGAAACCTCCTTGAGACAGGGTCACTTGCTTCTTTGAGACAGGGCCTCATAGACATCTGACTGGCCTTGAAATCTGTAGGCAGCCGAGGATGACCTTAAACTTCTGACCCTCCTGTTTCTACTTCTCCAGTGCTAAGATTGCAGGTCTATGCCACCATATCAGCTTATGGGTTTGTGCAAGCACACTGTTGGCTGAACTACATCCCCAGCCCAACACCTTCACTTGACTCTTGAATTCTTCTAGTCATGTTAGTGTTAGTAAATGAAAGTATAGGGAAAAATCAGCCTCAGAACCATAGTCTCAGAAATGACTGTATAGGCTGGCCAATGTTGCCCAGAGGTAGAAGACTTGCTTTGCATGAAGGAAGTCCCAGATTTCATCCCTTGAACTAAAAACAACTGACAATAAGATGAGCTTATAGGGGCTGGCAAGATGGCTTAGCAGGTAAAGATG
>JAQHUG010000016.1:285101-297757 GCA_028555095.1 Dicrostonyx torquatus | reverse complement strand
GGCAGGTTGAGCATGGCAGTAAGCAATGCTCCTCCGTGGCCTCTGCTTCAGTTCCTGCCTCCAGGGTCCTGCCCTGACTTCCTTCAGTGTGATGGACTGTGATGTGGAAGTGTAAACCAAGTAATTTTTTTCTCCCCCACGCTGCTTTGGTTGCTTTATCACAGCAACAGAAAGCTAATACGCCATGTGATCGCTCAGCTTACAAATGTTAGCTCAACCGCACCTTTAGGGTTATGGGCCCCTGCTTGTCTTGGTGGTTCATAGGTGCCATAGCTGGGCAGGACAGTTGGCTACCTCCCTCCTTTGGAGGCTTGCATGGTGCCATCTGGTACCATGAAAGCTAGTCCTCAGGGAGGAAGCTTTTAAATCAGTTCAGCTCAGGAGCTCCTGGGTCTGGTGTCTGAAGTGCATGGTATCTTCAGCATTAGGGACACAGCTTCCTCCTCGGGGCTGGGAGGTGGGGATGATCAACCAAGAACATTAGCAGAAGCCTGTGCTGCTATGGGAGTCTCTTGAACAAATGAGGCAAACTCAAAAGAGGGCTTCTTATGTCTGGTACTGGGAGTTTCGTTAGGTGATCTTTGGCTATTGAAGGGAGCATGGTTGGCCCAGATGGGGAAATTACATTTAAACTATGTATGTATACATAGACTTATGTGTATTATAGTTTTTTAGGTTAATAGTATGGTTTCTTATGACTTTTTCAGGTATCCTTACTCTTATTTTTACCCTCCTCCATCCTTGTCCTTATTCCATATTCACCTCCCTCCTCCACCCCTTTCCCCATTCCCTAATCAGATCATTTGTACCCTGTTATTTCCCTCTCTGTTGCTCCCCCTGCCCCCACCCCAGAAATGGTTCTCTTTTACTTTCTTGGTTTCTGTACTTATTATAAACTACACACTCACATCTGATGATTTGGAGCTGGGAGTCTCAGTGAAAGAGAACATGTCATCTTTGACTTTCTAGGTTTGGGATACCTCACCCGGTATGATCTTTTCTAGTTCCATCCATTTACCTGCAAATCTCATGATTTCATTTTTCTCTACAGCTGAATAATATTCCATAGTGTATATGTGCCACATTTTCATCACCCATTCTTTGGGTGAAGGACGTTTTGTTGTTGTTGTTTCCATTTCCTAGCTATTGTGAACGTGACTGAGCAAGTGTCTGTGGAGTGGGGTTGATCCTCTAGCTTGGTCATTTGGTAGATTTGTTTTGAGCTTTTTGAGAATTTATGCTGATTTCTGGAGTGCCTGGACCAGTTTGCAATCCTACCAACCTTGAATGAAGGTTCCCTTTTCCCTACACATGTGCATTTCTGTTGGCACATGCCCAGGAGTAGAATGCCTAGCCAAGTGGCAGAGTTCGTCCCGGTGCATGCCCCTCTCATAGCTACTACACGTGCAGCTAAGCACTGTACCAGCAGGGCCTCGGAGCCCACACTTGCTGATGTCTGCTCCGCCCCTTCTCCTCAAAGCAGATGTGCCTCATTATACTTTCCACATTAACTAATGCTATTAAGTTTTTAAATGTATTTTTATAGGCTACTTAAATGTATCTACACGAAGTGCCCACTCAAGTCTTTCACCATATTTCCTTTTGGGTATCTGTCCCACAGAGCTCATTTGATGGTGACTGTTTGGGGGGTGAACTGCTTGCTGTTTTATGGTAATTGGTTACTTAGCTCTGGAATCCTGTATGATCTAGTATGGTTTTGGTTTGGGCTGCAGCCTCTGGCATGTTGGCGAGTGTCCAGCATCATGCTGTAGCCCTAGCCACTCCCTGTGTCTTTTGCCTTGAGAGCCCCAACCAGTTAGCTTGGTTCCACTTGCCCTCGAATCTCCATCTGTCCTGTCTTTCCTTGTCGACTTCTTTTTCCCCCTTTTAGATCTTGTCTCACTTTTTGGATAAGTGCTACAGTTACAAGTTTCAGAAACAAAAGAGTTATGGAGCATTTAATGAAAAGTTATCTGGCAATTTCCCCACTTCCTTCCCACCCATTCCTTTCTAGCCTGATACACTTTAACACTATCAGGAGTAGAAGCAGATCGTGTTGCACCTCTTCCTCTGGCCTTTGCCTGGCTCTTTCCAGTGACAACTGCATTTTGGAGCGCTTTCTTTTAGCTCATAATGAGTTTTCTCATGGTTGGAAGAATGATGGTATTCTGTTTATCTTAATTTTTTTAACCGGTCCACTAGTTTATCTTAATTTTTTTAACCGGTCCACTACCGATGGCGACTCACTTCTAGTTATTTGCTGCCGAGCCAAAGACATCCCCAGCCTAAGGCCCTGAAATCTCCATGTATGTCAGCATTCCATCCTGTAAACCACCCTGGATTAACTAGGAAGAAGAGGGTTACCTGTTTCTTTTCTGGAAACTCCATTTAGGATGGACTAGAGCCATTGCTTTGGGTCCTTATGGGCCCCAGATGGCAACAGCAGGGATTGCTGGGTGGAGCTAACTTTTTACAGAGAAAGAGGATCTTCACAGGCCCCACCTCCTAAACTGCAAGTGGTTGCTGGGGACCAACCTTTCAACACCCAGGCCTTTGGAGAACATGGGCATCCAAACTCTCGCAATGGCTCACAGGGGTTACAAATGCTGTCATCCTCAGCAGCGACAAGTGTGAGCTCTCCTTTCTCCACAGCCAGTCGAACTCACTGGGTTATTTGGATTTTTGTCATTTTTGACAGTGGAAAAAAAACCTTATTATTAACTTTTCTCATATATACCTTGTTTGGACTTCCTTTCCGAGTTAGGGGTGGGTCCTTATTTCGCCCTTTGTCCAAAGCATTTATCTTTGTTCCCCTCCCACGCCTCACACAGCAGGACCTCTGTGATAAGAGGAGACACTGTCCCCAAGGGCATCTACGTTAGTGAACAAGATATCCAACGTATTCTATCAAGTTTCCTTTATGAAAATGTTTCCTTTGTTTTGGACCCAAATACCACATCAGTCAGAGACTGAAGACGTGGCTGCTGTCAGTGTCCTGGTCATGGTGGGCGTTGACTTAGAATCATCAATCGCACAGCATCCTGCTCTACCTTCATCTCCCCCAGCATCCCTCTACCCCCAACCTTGGGTATCAGAAATCTTTCTCATGGAGGTCAGTAGAACCTAGGCTTTTGGATGCCACCTGTGAAAATTATTTGAACACTAAGAAAACACTTGTTTGCTCTGTCATTTTAAAGAACTAATATGTATGTCACCACCTGTTTCCAGTGGAAAAGGAGCAACGAATCCAGACTGCCACCTCCTTCCTTTAGTTTGGGGACCAACTCGCTAACATAATCTTATTGCCAACTCGCTAACATAATCTTGTTTGTTCTTTTTAAAGATGGATCTCACTATGTTGGTGTTGAGATTAAAGGCCTGTGCCACCACAACTGACACTGCTTATTTATTTGCTTGTCTGTCTGTGTCTGTCTGTTTGTTCATTTATTTTGTTTCTGTATTAACTGTCTCTCTCCATACTACTTGTGCTCTTGGTTGATATGTTTCATCTAGTTATCAGCTGCTGACTTCAGTGTGGACTGTATTAGCCAGCTATTTGGACCCCGCTGTGTTAGGGCTTCTTTATTGCTGTGAAGAGACACCATGATTATTGCAACTCTAATAAAGAAAACATTTAATTGGGGTGGCTCACTTATAGTTTCAGGGGTTCAGTCCACTATCATCATAGTGGGGAGCATGGTGGCATACAGGCAGACGAGGTGCCAGAGTAGCAGCTGAGAGTCCTATTATCTAGCAGGAAAACAGGAGCTCAACTGAGACACTGGGCGGTATCTTGAGCATGCGGAACCTCAAAACCTGCCCCCAGAGTGATACACTTCCTCCAACAAAACCATACCCACTCCAACAAAGCCACACCTCTTAATAGTGCCACTCTACAAGATTTTGGGGGCCAATTACATTCAAACTATCACACCCTCAAAAGCTTCTAAGAGCTTTAAGTGAAATGGCACATGTCTGTAGTCACAAACCTTGGGAGGTCAGCTAGCCACCTTCAACTCTGTCCCCTCAAATCACCAAAGGTCCAGAAAGGACAAAATGCAATGAAGTGTGAGTTTTAGGAATAGAAAACAGTGATCCCTTGACAACAATCCCAGTTACAGTTTGTTTGTTTGTTTGATTCTTGGAAAGGGAAGAGGGTCCACATAGGCCCAAATGGTTGTGCTGACCGACAAGATTCTAGAGCTGGGTCAATGACTTGCTCCTTCTTCCTGATTAGGAACTTCTGTTTCAAAGGTTGCTCATTCTGTCTGACACCTAAACTCAGTCCTCTAGTTGTCTGCCAAGATCCGGGCATGTCCAAAGGCTTGCTGCCCTGTGAACTTTCCTTTCAGGTCCCCGTCAGATGACCATTTGATCCCAGATAGTGTCAGCATTAGTCAGGCTGGTTTACCCAACTCTTTTCTGTAAATGGGTCTCTGCTGATGACACTCTGCCCCTACTATCTTCAGCTGGCATCTGGTTACTCTTAGTGAATTTTAGTTAAAAACAGATTCACCATTGCATCGCAATGATGCCAACAGCACAGTTGATAAGTCACAGAGGGGCACAGAAATCGGGAAGCCTGGCTTCTTGCCAGTCAGTTTCTGCTTCACTCAAATTGGTGGCTTATGAGAGACCTACACTGTGGCATCCCTGTGGTGATCCAAGCTGTATGAATGGTGAGTGCCATTGGGCCTGGCCTATGATGACTGTTGATGCTTCAGCAAACACTTAGAAACAGGATCCAGAAGGGAACACAGAGGATGCAGGTCTGAGCCAGTCAGCTGAATGCCAGGAAGCCGGACAGCACGAGTGTGTGTGGGTGTATGAGACAGCGTGGTTGTCATCATGACAGCACAGGTGGTGTGTGTGATGTGTGGGGCACCTGTCCTCTCTCACAGGACAGCAGCTATCCAGACAGCGCAGGTACACGGGGGTGGTAGCTATCGTAGACATCACTATATCACTGACTATAGCCTTAGAACTGTTGCTTTTCAACTCCCTAATACCCACGACACTGTAGAACATGGATGTACCCCTTCCCTGCCCACCGCGTGGAGGGCGTGGTTTCCAGTGTCATTCTGAGCAGCCACATTGACCTTATAGATTTGTGTTTCTTTTTCCTTCATTCACTGAAGTTCCCTATCAGCGTCCTTTTCTGCTTCTCTTTTGTTCTTTTTGGTTTCAGTCATCTTGGGTTGTCATCTCAATGTCTGACCCCCACTGGATTGTAAGCACCACTGGGCAAGAAGCCAGGTTTGCTCCCATGCTCACAGGCGGGTGCTCACTGGTGGGCGCTCACAGGCAGGTGCTCACTGGCAGGCTCTCACAGGCGGGCGCTCACAGGCAGGAGCTCACTGGCAGGCTCTCACAGGCAGGCTCTCACAGGCGGGTGCTCACTGGCGGGTGCTCACAGGTGCTCATGTTATCAGTTGATTTAGAAGACGGGAGGCAGGACAGAAAACTGGATAGAGAGCATCACGTGACACTGCAAAGACGAGACTGACCAAAGCAGGGGGTACTTTGCTCCCTGTTTTTCTTGTTCTTCTCTCAGGGCCCGATTCATGCCAGGCAAGGGTCTATACCATTGAGCTAAGCCCCAGTCCCCAAACTGGTGTTTCTCAAACAGTTGATATACTGATATACAGGTTTATCAGTATTAAAGTTAAAAACTGAGTTCTCCCTAATAAGAAAAATTAAATGTGAGGAAGACTTTTTCACCTGAGCTTTGAAGAACTGCGAAGGATGCCATTTCTGCCTTTCTCTTTGCCCTTCCCAGCCTTGGGAAGCAGCTATTCTCCCTGCTATGGCCCCAGTGGGGAAATGGTGAGCTAGAGGAGAGTGTCCTTTTCCTTCCCAAAGTGAGGTCTGTGAGTTCAGGGCTGGCTTTCCAGAGATGGGGCTGCTGTCAGTGAGCTGTATGGTTAGTCATGGAGGAGACAACAGTTAGTGATGGCCGGGAAAGGCTGGGTAGACTGGTAGATCTGGTTTCCCCACACCGGAGGTCAGCAGAATGTGTACTAACCTGCACTAACCTGTACTAACCGGCTTTATTTAACTCCAGTGTCTGGCTAGCAGTCCTGTTTTCTGAAGAGCATCCCAGGACTGGCCAGGCTGCTGCTCCACAGGCCTCCTGGAGAAACAAGGGATCAACTCATGTATGGGTGTGATTAGCCTTTGTTAAAGGAAAGATTTTTTAACATTGATAAGATTATGGCTGTCATACAGATGTAAAATAATATTCAAGTTATTAATGAACCAGTCAGGAAGGTGTTCATAACCCTCCTAAGGGAAATCCAGTGAACAGGCCCAGCTGTGAATCAGAATGTGGAGATAAACTTGAGACTAATGCAGGCGAGAAGGGCCGTGAGTGGAGCCCATTAATGTCTGTGCTTGAACCACACACACATGTGTGTTACCAGTGGTCCTAAACTCTAACAAGGGGAGCACATGAGAGGCGTGGTTGGAAGTCAGACAGTGTGAGCCAAAAGACACGGAGTGGTCCATAGTGAAGGGATGCATGGGTCTACCCTGCGCTGTGGGTGTTTCTAGATCACTCTGTGTGTCAACATGTGGTGATTGCTACGACTCCATTTATTTCTTTAACCACAATCTGCTTCGCTGCCCTAGTCCACTCTTCCGGGTGATAGAAAAAGTGAACGGGAACTCTCCAACAGAACTTCCATCTGTGGAGAGCAGGTCCTGACCCTGTCCCCATCATTCAGGTGAAGGAGGAAGTCATTTTATAAAGCGAACACTTGTCATGGCTCAGGGACAGAGCCTTCTGTGAGGGCCTGGGCCAAGCTCTTTCGATTGTTTGTGTACATTGGTGTAAAGACATGCTGTGAAAGCACGTGTCATCCTGACAGCTCAAAGTGGAAGTGACCCAACTGACCATTCACAAATTATAGACAAGTGTGATATATACAGTGGAGCACCATGCAGCTTTGAAAAGGAAGACAATTCTGATACATGCTGCAAAGTGGATAAACCTTTATTTTTTTATACATACATACATACATACACACATATATACACATTTGTTTTGAGACAGGGTCTCACTGTAAACCTTGGCTGCCTAGAACGCTCTGTAGACCATACTGACGTCAAACACAGAGATCTGCCTGCCTCTGCCTCCCAAGTGGTAGGATGAATGAACCTTTAAAGATGCAAAGTGAAGTAAGTCAATTATTAATGTACACATACTCTATGATAACGGGGGCTAAGATGTGCTACCTCCAAATGTTTCCCTTCTAAAAGTTTCCCCTCCAAATGTGCCCCCTCTAAATGTGTCCCCTCTAAATGTGCTTCCCCTCCATGGTGTATGATGTATCTTGCGTGGAAGAAACTTAAGAAATGTTAGAAGACAATCTTAGCTTCCTACCACCTCTTCTTCCCTGTGAGAGGTTCCCTCCTACAAGGCTATGGAGTAGGTCTTGTGGCCCCTAGCTTATCAAACTGTAAGAACCACACTGTGTACCCAGCAGTACACTGCATGGACCCCTTTGTCCTATCATATTTTCTGTAGCTCTCCACTCTACATCAGGCCTAGTATGAAAACACTCTGCTTCTACAACCTCAGAACTCAGAAAACTGAGGCGGGACATCAGGATCCAAATCCAACCTCATTTCTATGGTGAGTTCAAGGCCATCCTGAGCTAAGCAAGCCCCTGTTTCAACAACAGAAACCTGGCTTGACTGATGTAGGCCTTCATTGTGTTACAAAGACAGATGTGTGAAACTTGCACCAAACACCTTTGCACGGTTCCCTTGTTCCTCGCTTTGTCTGAGGAGTCTGGGGCTTTTGGAAGGGTAGAGGAAGAAGATGTTTTTCTCACCGGGTATATGATTCAGTGTAGGAGATGAGGTACCAATGCTGGTGTGGGGAGCTGCAGCCAAGAACAACCACCAGCTGTGTGAGATGCTCCCTGTTTCCTCCTTAGGGACCTGCATCCAGTTGTGACACCAAATCCTTTGACGGAATTTCAGAACAAGACTCAGTGAGGCAAGCTTACCTCATTACATAGACACAAGTTAGGACATACTCAAATAGAAGCGGAGGCCATTAGGAAACAGCACACACCGAAGACATGGGTATGGGCTTCTCAAGAGATTTGCACCTGGGTGTCTTTGCAATGGTGGCATACACGACCTGGTGGCTTTTAAGGTCACACTGTCCAAAGGAGGTGATTTACAATGAGATTTAACAATTAAGCAGAGTTTAATTTTTCACAACCTTGTCTACAATGAAGATTGAGTAGAGTCTAAAAATTAAAGCTCACCAAGTGTTATTAAATGTGAACTGGTTCACCTAGTTTTGTTCTTTTGTCATTTTGTTTTGAGACAGGGTCCTGGGTGGCCTAGAACACACTACGTTGTCCATGCTGGCCTCAAAGTCATAGATAATTAAAGGTGTGGCTACAACACTGGGTAGTTTACTTGTTCTTAAAGAAATTTTCTTTTAAAAGTGAAACTAGGGAATGGGCAGAGGTGGCATGCACCTTTAAACCCAGCACTCATGAGGCAGAGGTGGGTGGAGCTCTATGAGGCTAGCCTAGTCCACAGAGCCAGTTCTAGATAAGCCAGAACTACACAGAGAAACCCTGTCTCAAAAAACAAAAACAAAAGAAACTAGGGGCTGGGGAGATGACTCAGTGGATCCATGTTCGATTCCCACCACTCACACTGTGGCCCAACATTGGTTATAACCCCAGTTCCAGGGGATCTGATACCCTCTTCTGGCTCCATGAGCACCAGGCATGTGTATGGTGCATAGTCATTCATGCAGACAAAACACCCATGCCATGGTTTTCTCAGGTGCATTGTTTGGGCTGGTGGATGAGAAAGAGGCTAATGGGGTTAAGCTCAAGATCAGACACTGGCTGCAGACATTTGTAAGTCCCAAGTCCCTGTCTCTGGCCTCCATCTTTGGAGGCCCTGTCCCTGTGCAAGCCAAACCTTGATCCCTCCCCGGAGGAGGGTCAAGACAGTCCGCCAAGATCTTGACCACTCCCCCAGTCTATTTAAACTGCTTCCCTGGAAAGTTCCCACATGGTTTGTGTGTGTGTGTGTGTGTGTGTGTGTGTGTGTGTGTGTGTGTGTGTCCGTCCATCCCCGTGGTGGTCGCATTTGCGACTTCCTAGTTCCATGCAGGAATCTCATTAAACCTGGATATTTTTTAATTTGGCTTGTTGTGATTTGGCTTGATTGGGATTTTTGCATCAGCAGAGAGCTCGCGTTAGGAAAATTCCTAACAACACTTAACATCTTAGTCAAGAAGTCTTTAGGAAAGAAAGCACTAGCTCTGTAGGCGATTTGATTTTATTGGTTTTGTTAAAGTTTCTAGACTTTGGCCAGATTCCCCAAAGGGCTTCTTTTCTTTCCTTGCCTCGTTTCCCTCCATCTTTCTGTCTAGTCTCACTTAGTCACACTAAAATAGTTAGTGGGTCCTGGTATCCAGGAAATATCAATGAGCTTGGATATAAGCAACAGACTTTTCATTTGGTTGTAGAAGAGAATTGCAAACCAGGAAACGCAGGCTCAGGCAGAGGGAATGGGCATTTCAGTGAGGCTTCTGAGATGCTGGAGGCAGCAGCTTGCTGCTTCTTGAGGGGCAATGAGCAAGATGGCGGCAAGTGTGGAGTTAGAAATGGGCATGACTCAAAGGTGAATGCCAAGGCCATCAGTGTGTCCAGGTCAAGAGGAAAAGCTGGTTTGTCCAGCATTTCTCAAATCTTGTAGGGTGTTGCTAGATTCTGGAAAATGTCTCTCTCCCTACATGGTATATGTGTAGTAAACTTTTTCTTGTCATTGAATCTCTCAGGCCCAGAAAAGGATTCTTGGTCCCCTTTTGGACATTCTGTAGCCAGTTTGACTTTTTTTTTTTTTTTTTTTTTTTTTTTTTTTTTTTTTTTTTTTGGTTTTTCGAGACAGGGTTTCTCTGTGGCTTTGGAGCCTGCACTGGAACTAGCTCTTGTAGACCAGGCTGGTCTCGAACTCACAAAGATCCGCCTGCCTCTGCCTCCCGAGTGCTGGGATTAAAGGCGTGCGCCACCACCGCCCGGCTGCCAGTTTGACTTTTAAGTTGTGTGTGCGCGCGCTCACACACACATGTGCGCATGCACATGCAGGGAGATCAGAGGAGAATATCCAGTGTTCTGTCTCAGGTTTTACCTTATTTCCTTAAGCTAGGGTCTCCCATTGAACCCGGAGCTTATGCTGGCAACTAGGAAGCCCCAGTCATCTTCCTGTCTCCTCCCTGCCCACAGTACATGCACATCCACCATGCTTGACTTCTCACAGGTGGTGTTGATGTGAACTCAGGCCCCTAAGTGAGGGCAACAAGCACTCCTACCCGTTGCTCCCATCTGGACTGTTGTAAGGATAGAGTTTTAGTTGGGTGTGACAAAATTGTAGAGACTGATGGTGGCCATACTTGCTCTCGATGGCAGCACAGTTAATCTTATGTGTCCATGGTAAAATTTAAAGAAATTCTTTGTGTGTGCACTTATAATGTGTGGGTGTGGGCAGCAGGTGCCACAGTGTGTATGACCGGAAGAGGACCACCTTGGCACTGATCTTTACCTCCCCCTGTTGGAGGCAGGCTCTCTTGTTTGCCACTGAAATGCCTTCTGGGCACAATCCTCCAGTCTCCTCGCATCCTGTCCCAGGAGTGTTGTCTGTCAAGTCAGTTCTGGGAATTTGACCTCTGGCCCTCAACATTTGAACTGTAAGCACTATGTCTGAGCCATCTCCTCAGCACTCATGGTAAACTTTTTGTTGTTGTTTGTTTGCTTGCTTTTTTTCGAGACAGGGTTTCTCTGTGGCTTTGGAGCCTGTCCTGGAACTAGCTCTTGTAGACCAGGCTGGTCTTGAACTCAAGAGAGATTTGCCTGCCTCTGCCTCTCAAGTGCTGGGATTAAAGGCATGCGCCACCACCGCCCAGCTAAACTTACTATTTTTGAAATTTATTTATTTGTTGAAACCGATTTCACGTAGCTCAGGCTGGCCTTGAACTCATTATGTAGCCATGGATGACTTTGAACTTCTAATCCTTCTGCCTCCAGTCCTGAGTGGGAAGATTTCAGAAGTGTGAGCCACAACACACTTATTATTACATTGCTACAATGTTACAATAAGAGTACAATTTCCTATTGCTATAATCAATACTGGCACAAAGTGTTCATATCTGTGTAATAACGGGGAAGATTTGGCTCAGGAAAGAATTCTTGCCTCTTGCCCGACTCTGATTGTGCCTTTGGTTAACAGTTTTACTCATTATGTTAGTTTTGTCCCTTTGCTGGGGAGCACTGTCTAACCTAATCCACAGTCTCAAGCTCTAATGAAGAGGGTGATGGGGTGTGCAGTGCAAACCATTTTTGGCTTTGCCTTTTTTTTCCCCTGAACTTTTGCTAGAGAGCAAACTCAGTGGTTACCGGCCTTTGAGTCCAGAACTGTGACAACATGTTAGTTCCACCTGACAAATTTGATGTGATGTTGGACTAAATGTTCCCTTCCAGCCATTTTTACAAGGTGTCCAAGGAAATTTATGCGGCTTGGGCACACTTGACTGACTTTATTAGGTAAGGAGGGTTTTTTTTTCTTTTCCTTTTTGCTGAAAATGTTTTTCTTGTTTAAAATCTCAAGCCAACTGTGGCAACACACACCTATAATGCCAGTATTCAGGAGGTGGAGGCAGTGGGAGTGTAAGTTCAAGGCCGGCCTGGGAGATGCAGCAGCTCTCATTCTCAAAAACCAAACCAGAGCATAACCTTGTAAGCCTTCTCCAGGAGTCACCTAGCCGTGTGCAAGCAGCGGGGAGATTGCTTTTGGCAGGAGGCCGTGTAAACATCCCTGCATCTCTGTGATGTATGGGTAGAGTTGACACATTGTTAAAAACAATGACCATAAAGAGAGAATGTGTCAGGGCTGGGCTCAGTCTTTACAGTCCAAGTGGAGAGGGCTCTGAGATCCGTTCCCTGGGCAGGTACATCATATGCAGACATGGTTGCTAGGACCCAGAACTCTAATCTGTTAGCCGGCTCAGCACTGTGGAAATAGGTGGGGCTTGCGCTTCCTCCCTCCCTCTCTCCCTATCTTCCTTCATCTGAGTTTACACTATTTAAAAGTCAACTTGTAGTATATTAAAAATTGTGTAAATACCAAAAATAGCTCTGGGGAATGCTTACATATGCACACAGCTATTCTTTGTGGTGCTTTAGGATTTCTGAGTAGTATATAATAATTCCTGGCCTTAATAATATATAATAATAATTCTGTTGGCCTTTACCTATTTCCTTCATTAATCAAACTTTCTATCAAATATCCTTGCTTTCTCTCCCTTGATCGTGGCGTTTCTTGGTCTTTTTTTTTTTCTCTACATTTTTCTCCGTTTCCCTCCCTGCCTCTCCCCTCCCCACTTCGATCCTCCCCCAAGGTCCCCATGCTCCCAATTCACTCAGGAGATCTTATCTTTTTCTACTTTCTACTTCCCATGTAGATTGTATCTATGTAAGTCTCTCTTAGTGTCTGCATTGTTGTCTAAGTTCACTGGGACTGTGGTTTGTAGGCTGGCTTTCTTTGCTTTATGTTTAAAAACCACCTATGAGTGAGTACATGTGATAATTGTCTTTCTCTTCTGGGTTACCTCACTTAAA
>JAQHUG010000016.1:271274-284068 GCA_028555095.1 Dicrostonyx torquatus | reverse complement strand
CTTTTTTCCATTTGATATTTTTTGCTTCTTTATCAAAGATCAAGTGTTCGAAGATGTGTGAATTGATATCTGGGTCTTCTATTCGGTTCCATTGGTCCTCCTGTCTGTTCTTATGCCAATACCAGGCTGTTTTCAACACTGTAGCTGCAGACTGTGTTCTTAACCTCTGAGCCATCTCGCCAGTCTATTTTCATTCTTAAAGTTTCTTTTGGTGGCACGTGCCTTTAGTCCCAGCTGTTGGTAGGGAGGAGTTGGATCTTCAAGGCCAACCTGATCTATATAGTGAGTTCCAGGCTAGCCAGGGCTACATCATAAAATCCGGTCTCTACAGAGTTTTAATTTTACACAGTATAGTTTATCAGTGTTTTGTTTTATGAGTAAAGTTTTGTTTGTATTTTTTTGTCTACTCTAAGACTTTTTACTGTTTATCTGGAATTTGTCTAAGACATAAAATTTAAAGGTAGCATCATTGAGTTGACTTGCCAATGAGTAAAGTGACCTCCCTTACTGGTGTCCACTGTTTCTTATTGCAAACCACACACCATGTGTGCGGGCTGTGCTTCTGGATCTTTACACTGACCCAGTGGTTGATTTGTCTGGATTTTGGTTCTAGAAACAAGCACGATAAAGCACAGCTTCTGCTCTGAGCATGACTATAGTTCGAGGGAGGAGTTGGATAATGTTGATAGGATGAGGTACGGTTGAAAAGTTCAGGTCCTGCCTGAGTTTAAAGTTTCAGTCTGTTAATCTCTTCACTAAAGGGCATCTTTTCTGCAGTAGGAAAACTGGTTTCATAATTGAAAAATACTTTGTTTTACTATGTGGCTCTTACTTGCTGTTTAACACACAAATCTATTCCTAGACAGATATTGTTATAATTCTAGCTGTTTTGGGGGGCATCCACCAGCCAGCCCAATGAGGGACAAGATGAGCAGGGCTCTAAGGGGGTCCATCTTGGCCAGTAGGTGGCAGTGTTGGTCTAGCAAGTGAAGCAAGTAGCGGCTTCAGATGTCTGGCTATTCCTAAGGACTGAGTCAGGGCAGAATTCCTGTTCTGAATGAATAAAGGATGGTGTCAGGACCATGAGGAAGGAGCAGAACAGACTGGGGGAGATAAAAGAGGGCCAGGAGAATGGCTCTATTTGTTTATGCAGACCTGGGTCCTCAGCTCTGAGCAGGCACTTCACAGTTTATTGTTCCGTCCCCTGCCTCCTTCCTTCCTCTTCTAGGTACCTTTAAACTTCCTTTAAATACAGAAGAGAAATCACAAAAGTAGCTGGGATGCAACTAAATCTGTCTGTCTTCACAGTTCTCCCTCTAAGTCACCAGTGAGAACAGATATTTTTGGAATTGCCAGTTGTTGCAGCTTGGGAAGCTTGGCTCCTCTTCTGTAGATGTGTTGCCTAGGCCTGGTTGAGTTGGCTTGGCCTCCAGATCTGCTCAAGAGTTGGAGCTTGGCTGGATTCAGACACAGCTGTCTGCATCCCTGGTCCTGTCTGTCAAGGGATGTGACAGAGCTTCTCTCCTTGTTTGGTTGGAGACTCCTTTACTGGCAGAGACACCCGCCACGGAGTCTTTCTCCTCTAGGACCCATTCCTTTGTTGAGAGTGACACTGCTTTCTTCAGCTTTTACTGTGATTTGTTACTGGGTGCTTATTAGATCCCTAACTTTATCGCGTGGCGCTGGAGCTTCAGGAAAGACTGGGGGCTGTGTTCGTGGTCACCATGGTATCTTACTGCTTAGCACTGAACCCAACATTCCTTGATGTTCACCACAAGAAGGACTAATAGCCAACTGATCTTCTTAAGTTAACTTTGCTTCTTAGCTCCTTCTGGGTTGCCAGGTGGTGTAGAGCTCTTACACCAACCTGCATGGAATGTGCCCTGTCAGATTGTATTTAACATGCTTGAAAAAAGAAAAAAAATCAAAGACTTAAATGAACTTTAAATCTCCTTCAGGAGTAGAATGAAGTTTGTGATTATGAAGCAATTCTTTTTTTTAAAAAGAGTGTGAACCGCAAACACAAAATTGATTATGGGGGTAATTGTTTATTTAGGATGATGAAAAGCACAACCAATTAAAGATATAAAACCAACAAAATACCACAAATGTCACAAAATTAAACAACATCTTCTGATCGCCCAATACATTTCAATTTTTTTGAACACGTATTTGGCTGTCTGTCATGGTGTTTCACATAACACTTTTGTAACAACGTTTTAGGATTAGGATGGAAAGGTAGTTTTGTTTTCCCAGTAGTCTAGTTAGTAAACATTTTTCTTCAGCCTGCAATTGTTTGACTTCTTACGTAATTTTGTCATGGCATTACGTAGGGCTTGCCTCTCTCTAGTTACCGCGGGCTACCAGAGGGCAGTAGGTTTGCACATCTGACTGCTGACTGCATCACTCTTATCAGGAGCATGTTTGAGAGGTTCTCACACCCTGAGGCCACAGGCACCGTTTCCCTGGCTCACCGCTTTCATGCTTCCTAACATAGATAGAAGCACTGCCATGTTAAGGTCAGCAGAGATGTCAGAATGGGATGCACACGTTTACTATGAATCCCAAGCACCAGATCCAGAAGCCTGTAATTTTGTGCGAATAGCTCAACATTCTAAGAGCTAAACCAGTCATTTTGGCTTCCACGAGTGTTCTTCCACTTGTCTTTGGGTGTTCACTTGAATTGTGATTCTGTGCTTCTTTCCCACAACTGAATTTTTTTGTTTGTTTTTGTTTTTCGAGACAGGGTTTCTCTGTGGCTTTGGAGCCTGCGCTGGAACTAGCTCCTGTAGACCAGGCTGGTCTCGAACTCACAAAGATCCGCCTGCCTCTGCCTCCCGAGTGCTGGGATTAAAGGTGTGTGCCGCCACCACCCGGCTCCACAACTGAAATTTAGAGCATGCTGGTGTAGGAGTATTGTCTGTATTCTGTCAATCATGTTTTAAATAAACACTGATTGGCCAGGCCGGAAGTATAGGTGGGACAATCAGACAGGAAGTAAAGGTGGGGCAATGAGAACTGGAGAATGCTGGGAAGCAGGAAGCCCATTTCTCCCCAGTCCTGCCCAGACCACAGAAGAAGCAGAATGTGATCTGCTCTGCTGAAAAAGGTACTGAGCCATGTGGCTAACATAGATAAGAATAATGGGTCAATATAAACTATAAGAGCTAATAAGAAGCCTGAGCTAATGAGCCAATCAGTTTATAATCTTCTGGAGACTTCTGTGTGATTTCTTTGGGGCTTACTGGTTGTGGAAATTGGGCAGGACAGAAACCCCAACAAGAAGGCCCTCATGCTACAGCATGCTTTTTGTAGAAGTAAAGTATATACACAGAAAAAAAAATGTGCACTTTGTGGGTGGCTTGCTGGAGTTTTACAGAGATCAACCTCAGAAGGCTCCTCATGTCCCCCCCGAGAGTCCACCTCCACCTGGCAAGAACAGCCAGAGCTCGTTTTCAACAGTGTGCTTTGGTCTGCCTGCCTCTGACTGTTGTGTAAGCAGATCCACGTGACAGGTTCTTGTACAGACGTGGCTTCTCCCCAGCACCGTGTTGGTGCAATCCGTTTCTACTGTTGTACATGGTTGAAGAGTCTTCTGTCTCATCGCCAATTCCACTGCAGGAACATACTCTCTGTGCACATCTGGGTAGTGTCCAGTGTGGGCCTCTGATGGCTGCTGCCTTCTTCCAGTAAAAATGTCTCTTGGTGGCCATATGTGTGCATTCCCATTGAATAAGTTCCGAAAAGTGCAGCTGTTGATGTCTGCAGTGTGCATGGCTAGGGAGTTCAAAAGAGTTGTTTACAATTGCACTGCACGCCTTCATCAGAAGTATGTGTGAGTTCTGTGTCTTGCTCCATCATAGTGGGTACTTGGTGTTTTGATCCATTTCTATTTGTTTTTTAGGCAGGGTCTTATGTAGTTCAGGCTGGTTTCAGACTTACTGTGTACCAGAGAGTGACCTTGAACCCCTCACCTCCCACCTGTACTTCCCAAGTCCTGAGCTTATAGATGTGTGCCACCATTGTTGGTATTTCTGTCCTTTTAATTTAGACTTTCCAGTACTTGTTTAGTCATATCTCATTGTATTTTAATTTGTATTGCTTTTAATTTAATTTAGTGTGTGTGTGTGTGTGTGCCTGGGATGTGCAGGGGTCATGCACATGGAGGTTAGAGAACAACTTCGTGTGGGCTTGGTTCTCCTTCAACCTTAAATTTAGATTTATTTATGTGTGTGGGTGTGTCACCTGCATGTATATCTGTGTACCACGTATGTGCCTAATACATGCATGGAGACTAGAAGAGGGGCATCAATTTACTGGAAATGGAGCTACAGACAATTTTGAAACTACCATGTGGGTACTGGGGATTTAACCTGGGTCCTCTGAAAAATCAAAAGTACTCTCAACCTCTGAGTCATCTTTACTACTTCTTATAGGTCCCTTTCATGCATGAACTTTAAGATCTCAGCGTCTTTCCCATACATAGGATTCTTGTTGAATAAACTAAAGGATATTTTCACAGTCTATAGCATACAACTATAGGAAAATAAGAAACTAATCTCAGTAAACTCATGAAATAAGGAATGGTTTTTTCCATGATACAGTATATAAATGGACCAAGCTGAGCATAGATAGGGATCCCTGTTGTTTATATTAGGTATATTTTCTCAAGAGAGCAAAATCAAGCAACTCCCTGCCTGCTGTGAGGCCCAACACACTAATCACCACTGGGAAGAGGACTGAAGACAGAGTGCAAAGGCATATGGAAAATTTCTCAGCCGCCAGTGACTTGAATACTAGTTTGTGTGTATTCTGAGGCTGGGCATTTGAGAAAATATCAGGGCTGCTGGAAATGACTGCCAGGTTAGAACAAAGAGTATCGAAATTAGGAAAGAAGACAGCATCTCTATGCTGGATTCAAATAACAGTGATCATTCTGCAGCAGAGGATGAATGAGCCCGCTGGATGACTGAAAAGTCTGGATAATAAGGACTCCCCAGCAGGAATGAACAAGCCCATTGAGAGATCTTAGTGTCTAACTGTATTTTCCAGCAAAAGAAAAGTAGGCTTGGTGAGCTGCATGATTTATTATTGGGCCCGGATAAAACATAGAGTTTAGAATTATCAAAGTCCAGCAGAAAGTTAAGAACCTGTTTGAAATCTCTGTGGCTCCAAGAAGACATGAGTGTCCACTTGCAGGGTTCCAGGGGCCACCACAATACAGAAACCTAGTTAATTCTGCTGTAACCAAGCAATTAAAGTCAACATTGCTGATGACCATGTTGGCATTTATGCTCCTGATGTAAGGCAATGTGTAGTATACATCTGTATTTTCTCCTTGCTAAAACATGAGCAAACTTGAATATGCAGGCAGATAAGCTTAAATTGTGACCCGGTCTGAAACAACTTACCTAAACTCCTAGAATGTGAAGGTTGCAAAAGACAAAAATGGGGGCTGTTCGGAATACATGGTCTGAAGAGACAAGGCAGCTAATAAGTGATTTTGGATTCTTCATTGAACCTGTGATGAATTGAAAAAAGAAAAAAAAACCAAAATAAAACAAAACCTTAGCCAACCAGAACATAAGCAGGGCAACTGGGGGAAAGATGACCATGAAGTAGCATCAAGTCAGGGGGCAGCTTTGCTGCTGTGATGGGATTGGCTTGTAGGGAGCCCATCCTCTGGGGATAGATGCTGATGAATGTAGAGAAGTTCCGACCTTGAATTTTCATGGAAATGATTTGGTAATAAGCAAACTATACACATATATACTGAGACGATAAAGCAAATGTCCCATCTCACAAAATTTAAAAAGATCATATGTTAAAAAGATCATATGTAGGCTTGAAATCTGTGAGATACTGCCATGGGGAACCTTCCAGGGCATTCCAGTCACATTAGCTGTCTAGTGTGGCATCTAAGACTTAATGCTAGGATTCTAATTTACTGTTGTGTCATTGATGGTTCCCTAAGAGAAAAGCTGGAGATACAATCCACAGCATCAAATCGAAGCAAGAATACCGAGATGGCATTTGATAAAAGTCAAAATCCTTTGCAGTTTAACGCACTTTTTAAATGAAGTAGGAGTGCACAGCTGTTTCTCACACATGGCAATTGCAAATTTAGTTCTGAATGTCAGCATCTTGACTGGCAGAGCCGTGTCTTGAAGTATTTTCATTAAAGACAGCCTCAAGAAAATTATTCGTGCTGCCACTTACTTTTAATATTTGGATGTTAGTAACCAAAATAGACGAGAAAAAATTGAAATAAAATTTACCAATAGAAGTTGTGTTTTTCACTGTTTGGTGATGATGTGAATATTTAGCTAACTGATAGCATTCTATTTCCAGTAAAAATTAACATCCTTCTGATTCTAAAACTAAAGTATTTGACATAATACACCTTTTAAAACTACATAGTGAGTTCCAGAACAGACAAAGGTACATAATGAGACTGTTTCAAAAGTATGAAAATCAGTTGTATCCTTAGCATAAACAAATATGGAGATTAGGTGCCATACTAGATACCTGAAATGCCCTGAAAGTTTCCCTGTGTTATTATCTCAAAGATTTCAAGTCTCAGATAGACTTAAAAATGTTTAAAACATGTTAGGCCTTTAATAATAAAGATACATAAAGAAACAAACATTAGAAAAATGTACAAATGTTACCGCATTAAAAATGAAAATAGGGAACAGGGTGAGGTGGCACACACCTTTAATACCAGCACTTGGGAGGGAGAGGTAGGTGTATCTCTGTGAGTCTGAGGCCAGCCTGGTCTACATAGTGAGTTTCAGAACAGACAGAGATACATAATGAGAACATTTAAAAAAAAAAACAACAAAAAGAATGAAAGTAGGCCTGGGAGACAGCTCAAGGTTAAAGCATTTGCTGTGTAAGCCTGAGGACCTGAATTTGGACCACAGCACCCATAGAAACAGCTGGTTGTGACAGAATGTGCCTGTGACCCCAGTACTGTGAGGAAATGATATGAAGATTACAGGGCCTTGCTGTCTACTTAGTCTTGCCAGTTGGTAAGCTCTAGGCTCAGGGAGAGACCCTGCCTGAAAGACTAAAGTGAAGAGCAATAGAGAAAGATGCCTGATGTCAGCTCATCCTTTACACATGCCCAGGCATACGTGCATGCAAAGATTACAAAGAGAAGCATTATTTGATCATTTCAGTAGAAACAGAAATGATGTGCTGAGAATTAGCACTGAAATGTGATTAGAAACTTTTAGATAACTGCAAGTAGGATCCTTGACCTGATATAAAGTAGTACGCCCCAGTTAACAAATAAAGTCCCCTCAATGGCCATAGTGTGGGAGCATCATAGGGTTAGATGAACACAGGCTGAAGGCTGGAAAGGGTGACCCTATTGCCTGTTTCTCAGCTCTGAACAACTGTTTACAGGAAAAGTGGAGGATGATCATGCCCTACAGAAACTGAGAGCAAATGACTAGGAAGATATTGTCACAGTTGTTTTGATTTATGGCGCATCGCAACCCTGGCAGATCCCCTGATGGGTGGGAGAGAGACAGATCTGCCATGCAGAAAGAGTTTGGGTATAGAGTTTATTTAGTGGGTTTTGGGAAGGGTATAAGGGTAAGGAGTTATGGGGGGAGAAAGAGAGAGGAGGGAGGACAGAGAAAGAGAGGAAAGAGAAAGAGGGGAAGGGAGAGGCAGAGATTGCCTCTTCAGAAGAAGGACAGAAAGAGTGTCGGGGACCGTCACCCCAACATAGAAACTGGTGCTTTGCCCTAAGTGTGTTCTCGGAGGCGCATGGAAGAATCAGACTCTTTACACCATCTTTATCGTTCAAGGGCAGCTCAGGACTTCTCGTCTTTACAGCATGACCATGCGTTTATTTCTTCTCCTCCCAAGCTCTGAATGCCCTCTGAAAATGCTCCTCCACCCTCAGGAATTCTCTATTCACATTCCTTTTCAGGGGACACCACACCTCTCATCCACACACCTGCATATCTCACCAGCTTTGGAGCCAGCAGCTTCTTCCTGGGCAGTCTACAAGTCAAAAGAAGGCCAGAGCCAAACCTTTCACCTTTTGTCTTTCTAAATTGCTAGCTTTCCAGCTACCAAGCTGTATTCAAACCATGGCCGTCACCAGGCTGGCTGATATCAGAGCCCACAAAAGAGAAAGAGATGGAGAGGAGACATGGGAAGGAGGGGGATTGGGAGTGGGCGGGGCTTGTCGCTTAAAGGGATGGGTACCCCGGTGACAGGAAAGGTCAGCAGATTTACTATTACAATAGTCCTGCCAGAAGTTAGCAGGCAAACATTAAATAATGCATTTTATACATAACTTGCCAATAGGAGAATAATACCTTTTTATTCAACAATTTTAAATTTTAAATGTTTGTATAAAACCAGAAGGAACATAGGAAAATTATAACAAAATGCATATAAATCCTGTAAATGACTTCATTTAAGGATACTGTGAAAGTCTTGAAAGTTCCTAAGTAGGTAGACTGGTCCTCACCAGCTAAGATACATGTGTAAAATGACTCCAGTGTCAATAGTGGTCAGTGGTGTCAATAGGCATGAAAAAACTTCGGAAACTGGATCTCTCTTATTCCAAACATAACAGTCAGTTCCAAGTGGATTTTTTTTTCAGAAGAATATAGGAAAATTTATATCTCATTAGAATAGGTGTAATGAGATACCTTTTTGGGGTGACTTCTGCCAGGCTCCATGCCACGGTGGGTTCAAACATCCAGGATAGGAACATGAGTAGAAGTGTTAGGTAGGAGGAACAGAGATGAATGTATCACAAAGACATAGGATAGACTTGGGGGCCACTCAGTGCCTTCCTCATACTGAGTTCTGAGTCCACCTGTATTTAATTTTCCATACACTTTTACACCCCAATACGAAAGTGGGGAGAAGGCAAACGACGCTTTAACTTGATACAAAGGACAACCAGAACAGTTATTTGCTTCAATACTTTGAGACATCAAGCCATTAATTCATGAGAAAAACATTCTGTTGTTTAGGCAGTGAACCCTAGACCAAGTATCCTAAAGGCACCCACTCCCTAGGTCAAACCTCCTATTTTAGAAGAAGGAGCAGAAATATGTTTGAATTCTTTGACCTTTGGTCAGGGTGGAGTGGATCTGCCTGTATGGGCCATCTTGATGTTCAAATACCAAGTAACCACACCCTAGGTCAGGGCGTGTAGCCACAGTTGTTGTCAACAACTTTGAGCAACCTCGAACTCTCTGACCTTCAGACAAGGTGGAATAGGTTCACATTTTTGGGCCTCCACAACTAGGTGGAAACTTTTTCCACAGAGGAAAACAGCAGATAAATAAGTAATCACCAAACAAACACAGGGCTGGACACATGGGTCAATGGTGAAGAGTCCTGGACACATGGGTCGGCAGTAAAGAACAGCACTGGCTACTCTTGGCAGAGGACCTTAGTTTGGTTCCCAGCACTCACATGGTAGGTAGCTCACTGCCATCTCTAACTTCATTTCCACCCTCATATGGTTTACACTGAATGCACATGGTGCACATACATGAAGGCAAAACAATCACACCCATAAAAAATAACAAAACCCAAACTCAACTGGAAAAGTTACAATATGAGATAATAAATATTGTTTGGAGGCCAACTTGTTGCCAAGTAAAAATCACAGGAAGACACTTAAACCCTTTAGTAAACAGGGAATTACATACTGTATACACAATTGAATAGTTTTTTACTTTTCACTATTGACAGTAATTAAAAAGGCTGGTCAAAGTGAATTAGGGGTTACTGTTTACTTCTAGGGAAAGTATAAATTAGTGTAATTCCTTCGAGAAGTAATTCAATATTAGCACAGAAAGTTGAGCATTTGTGTCCTTTTAGACCATCAGTATAGATCCAAGTAAAACTGTTGTGTCTGGATACTAGAAGGCCGAGGATGTTCATAAATGCCACTTCTATAACTAAAGACCTAGCAACAGCTGTCTCTTGATTATCAGGAGAATGAGTAATGGTGTACTCACATGAAGGAATGTGTAATGGACACTCCTTGGCTTGGTAGCAGCCCAGGCCATTCAGTGTCTCTTGCTCCTAACCTGTTGACTACAGGGCTTAGTAGCATGGCATAGAATGGAGTTTGGGATGATTCCCTGGTAACTAAATGATTGGCTGACAGCTGTAGCTCTGCTGCCCTGCACGGTGGGTGTATCATGTAGCATATATTTAACCTAAAATATCAAGATGTAAAGTCTAAGGTATGGTTTCCAGTGAGAGTATATGATATTTGCCATACTATACTATAAGTTGGAAAAAAATCACAGGTCAGATTGTCTTTCACACAACAAAAATCAACTACAGCTGCTTATTTACTACTTGATATGCATCAGTAGCATGATACGTAATGAAATAACAAGTCTAGATAATGTACTCTAGTAAAATAGCTATTGTGTTCCAGAAAAACCAAATGTGTAGATTTTACATACAATCACCCCTAGAAATGAATAGCACAGGGGTTGTGGAGATACTCAATGGGTCACATGTTTGCTGTGCACTGGGTTCAGTGTCCATATAAAATGAGCTTTTACCTCCAGCTTTGAGGATGGCGAGAGGCTCAGAGACAGGAGAATTTTTGTAAATTGTCCCCTCTGCCCCCATCTAGGCAGGAATAACCATAAACAACAAGGCCCAGGTTTAGTAAGAGGCTCTGTCTCACAAGGATGAGGTGGGGAATAGAGCAGAACACACTGACTTCTTCTCAGCCTGCACACAGGGACACATGTGTTTAAGCACACACACACAACAAATAACATGGCAGTGTTAGCTGTAGGTGAAGGGGATCGGCCCTACCCGCTGGTGTATCGGCAGTGTCCTGGAGGCCAGGTTACAGTGCGCGCGTGCAGGCAGAAGCGTTATCACATATCTGTGCTGCAGGTGCTTGTGAGACCAACACGGCACAACAATGGTGAGGAAACAGTAAAATGACTAATAAATAAAAAGTAACTTTCATGTAATCTCCCGAAAACAAAGGTCAGAAAGGATGCCCCCCCCATCCAGATAGAGAATTAGAGAGAAATCTTAGGGAAAATGGGCAAGATGGGTATGAAAGCAACTTTGAAAGATACTGGCAGTCTTGAAAGGAGATGTGGACAAATGAAAAACCATGGTTGCTTCTAGAAAAATCTCTCCTTGGAAAGAGGCCAGCTCTCCCTGAATTTATAAATATTTAATCAAAACTCTAAAATAATTTTTAATGTAGATAAGCTAAAAATCTCAACTAGTCTGAGTTTGGAGAAGGAAACATTCTTTAAGGAAAAGAATATAAAATATGATGAAACTGGATGAGGAAGTTAATACGTAGTTTAGTCTTTGATTTTTCAGTGCATATTATCCTGGGGGGGGGGCTGTGGCATTCATTGTGACAGTCCCACACTGCATCTAAGTTGCTAGTGTCTCCCTTTGTTAGACTTTCTTGTTTCCTTCTCTATTTCCCCTTCTGCACCCTTGTAGCTCCCACTTCACTTTCCTGTTTCCTTCTGCCTAGTCCAAATATAAGAGAAAACATATTTGTCTTTCTGCGTCTTGCTTTATTTATTTAGCACCATAATCTCCAGTTACATTTCCCCACAAATGGAGACCTTTATCCTTCTTGATAACTGATTAAAGCTCCATTTTGTGTGTACTCCGCATGTTCTTTACCATTTTATCCCGCGATGGACACCCAGGGTGACTCTGTAGCTTAGCTGATGTGAGGAGGGCAGCCGCAAATGCAGAGGTGCCGTCTCTCCAGAGCAGTGGTTCTCAGCAAATGCAGAGGTGCTGTCTCTCCAGAGCAGTGGTTCTCAACCTTTCCCATGCTGCCACCTTAAAATTATTTTCCTTGCTGCTTCATAACTGTGATTTTGCTACTGTCATGAATCGTAATGTAAATATCTGATATGTGACCCCTGTGAAAGGGTTGTTTGACCCTCAAAGGGGTCTTGACCCACGGGTTGAGAGCCACTGCCCTAGAGTTGCTCTCTGTGTCCAACCAGGAGTAGATGAGCTGGATCATCGAGAATTCCATTTTTAAGTTTTTGAGGAGCCCTCATCCTGGTTTCCACTGTGGCTGGATTAGCTCACCCCGTCTGAACAATGTAGAGAGGCTCTTCTGTGCTCTGCCCATCCTCTGTCACTGTTGTTTTGTATGACAACCATTCTAACTGAGGTGAGGATCTCATGGCAGTTTTGATTTTCATTTTCCTGATGGCTGAGGATGTAGCAATCTTTTTTGTGCTATTAATTAGGCATTTGCACTTCATTTGAAAAGTGTTTATTCAGTTCGTTTGTCTGATTATTGATTGGGTTTATATCCTTTTAGTGTTTAATTTCTTAATTATTTATTTTACATATTAAGTTACTGTAAGATAAATTGCTGGTAAATATGTCCTCCATTTCTGCAGGCTGCCTGTGCCTTCCCCTTCTGCAAGCTGCCTGCACCCTCCCCTCCTGCAGGCTGCATGTCCTCCCTTCCTGCAGGCTGCCTGCGCCCTCCCCTCCTTCAGGCTGCTTGCCCCCTCCCCTCCTACAGGCTGCCTGTCCTCTCCTTCTGCAGGCTGCCTGTCCTCTCCTTCTGCAGGCTGCCTGCCCCCTCCCCTCCTACAGGCTGCCTGTGTCCTCCCCTCCTGCAGGCTGCCTGTGTCCTCCCCTCCTGCAGGCTGCCTGTCCTCCCCTTCTGCAGGCTGCCTGTCCTCCCCTCCTGCAGGCTGCCTGTCCTCCCCTCCTGCAGGCTGCCTGTCCTCCCCTCCTGCAGGCTGCCTGTGTCCTCCCCT
>JAQHUG010000016.1:245493-270396 GCA_028555095.1 Dicrostonyx torquatus | reverse complement strand
TCCCCTCCTGCAGGCTGCCTGTCCTCCCCTCCTGCAGGCTGCCTGTTCTCCACTTCTGCAGTCTCCCTCTCCCCTCTGCTGTTTCTTCTGTTATGCAGAATCTTTGTAACTCATGCCATCCATATTGTGAACATTTGAGATTTCCCAAGTCTTATTCAGAAATTCCTTCCCTATGCCTAGATGTGGAAGTGTTTCCCCCTCTTTTCTTTTCTCTAGTGGTCTCATGGTTTTGGGTCTTTTCTTATAAAGTCTTTCATTCATTTTGAGTTGATTCTTTTGGATGGGTAAGAGATACTAATTTTGTTTTTCTGTGCGTGGATATACAATTTCCTGAACTCTACCTGTTGAAGAAGCTCTTTTATTTCATGTATGTTTTTGGCACCTTTGCCAAGAAAGTAGATATAACTATGTGGGCCTATTTCTGGATCTCATATCCTATATGTCCTGCATACTAGATGCTTTTCTGCTTGCAGTTGCAGTGGCTGGGTATCCTAGGGAGAAACAATTTATCTTGGTTTATCTTCACGGTTTCAGAGTACCATCCATCATGGCGGGAAGGCATGGTATGGTCTTCACAGTGGCAGGAGCCTATGTGGAGGCTCTCATGTCACAGTGGACCAGGAAGCAAACGGTGAAGTCACAATCAGGGGCTGGGCCACAACCTTCAAAGGCCTTCTCCTAAGTGACCTTCTGTCAGCCAGGTCTCCTCTCTTTCTCTCTTTTGGTTTTTCAGGACAGGGTTTCTCTGTCTTGAAACAGTCCTGGCTGTCCTGGAACTCATGCTGTAGCCCAGGCTGGCCTCAAAGTCACAGAGATCCTTCTGCCTCTGCCTCCTGAGTGCTGGGATTAAAGGTGCGTGCCACCACCACTGGGCCAGGCCTCATCTCTTAAAGGTTCTAAAACTCCTCAAACTGCCACCAAAATGGAGGCAAATGCCCAAAACAGGATACTGTGGGGAGACATTTCAGATTCAAGCCATGATAGCCTACTGGTCTATTTTTATGGCAGCACTATGAGCTTTCAGTATTATAGTTTTGTTTTATTTTGGTTAGTTTACACATTAAGTAAGGACATTATAGCCTTTTTATGTGTGTGTGTTTGTGTGTTGTCACCGCATGTTGTTTAATCCTGTAGTGCAGTCTGAGTAAATTATGATTCTCCTGTGTTATGTGAACAGAGGGCAACAAAAGACCAAAGAAATCTTCCCATCTAAGTCCAGATTAGTGAGCCACTGAGGTCACGGGGGTCACCTACAGGGGACTGGGTGAGATTGGTTGTCTACAAGAGGATGGGTGACTCGGGCAGCTGCGTCATTAGAGAGCCCCACTCACACATGGGCACCGCACCTGGTCTCTGTGTCGCTTGTAGGCAGATATGCCACTGAGGAACCTTGTTTCTCCCGGCAGCTGTTGCTTCTGCAACCTCAGGAAAGGTCCTTGTGAATCCTGTAGACGCATTAGCTTTACGAGTTGCCCTCCTTCCTCCAGGAGAGACTGTCACATACAGGGGAAACAGCCACACAACACTTCAGAATTCCCTCTTTCCTGCACAGGATTTCTCTGGCGCTTTGGGGGTCTTTTGTGTTTTCATATGAAATTTAGGATTGTTTTGACTTTTTGTGGACACTGTCACTGGAACTTTGAAGGCCTTCACTGAGTTTGTAGCTCGCTTTTCATAGGTAGCACGGCTGTTTCCATAGTAGCATTTATGTTTGTTTATCTGTGAATATGGGAAGTCCTTCCAACTTCCAGGGTCTTTTACAGTTTCCTCAATGCTCTGTGGCTTTCACTGTGGAGGTCTTGAGAATCTGTAACTAAGTTTATGCCTCAGTATTGTTTTTCCTTTGAGGTTATTGCAGTTTCAATTTTTTTTTTTTTGGTGATGGTATTTTTTTTGTTGTTGTTTTATTTTTGTTTTCTTCTCTGTGTAGCTCTGGCCTTCTTGGAACTCACTTGTATCAGGCTGGCCTCGAACTCAGAGATCCACCTGACTCTGTCTCCGGAGTACAGGATTAAAGATATGCACCACCCCTGCCTGGCTCTTTGAGATTATTGTGAACAGGACAATTTTCCTCACTTCTTTTTCTACTGATTTTTGTGTGTCTGTTTTATACCCTGCTTCTTTACTGAAAGTGTTTATTGGATCGAAGCGTCTCAGGTCTTAGATGGTGTAACACCAGCTGCAGAGAGGAATGGCTCAATTTCTCCATCCTCATTTTCATTTCTTTTGTTGTTTTCTCCTGCCTCACTGTTCTACCTAAGATTTCATGCATTGTGCTGACTAAGTGATGAGACTGGACACTCCTGTCCTAGTCCTGATTTGTCGGGAAATGATTTCAATGTTCACCATTCAGGTAGTGCTGGGTGTTAGCTTGCTGCATATGGCCTTTATAACGTCAAGGGTGATCTTCTGTTCCTAGCTGCTCCAATGCTCTTGTCCTGCAGGGATGCTGATTTTGTCAAAGGCTTTCTAAACCCTGTGAATAGGATCATGTGACTTTTGTCTGGTTCTGTTTGTGTGGTATGAAACAGTCATTGATTTGCATGTGCAAGCCGTCCTTGCATTCCTAGTGTGAAAATAACCTTATCACAGTATATGAACCTATGATTTTTTTTGCCTTTTTTGAGACAGGGTTTCTCTGTGTAACAGCCCTGGCTGTTCTGGAACTTGCTTTGTAGATCAGGCTGGCCTCGAACTCATAGAGATCTGCCTGCCTCTGCTTCCTCAGTGCTGGTATTAAAGGCATGTACCACCCCAGCCCTGGCCCCTATGATGGATTTTTAATATCCATGTCCATCAGGGGATTTGGTTTATAGTTTTCTTTTTTGTTTGGATCCTATTGGGTTTTGGCATTAGGGTAGTACCAGATCTATAAAAAGAGTTTGGTAGCATCTCTTCTCTTTCTATTTTACAAAATAATTTGAGGAACATTAGAATTATTTTTTAAAGATCTGATAAAATTCAACACTGAATTCTACAAATGCTGGGCTTCAAAAAATTGTTGGGAGACTTTATTTCTGCTTTAGTTTCATTGTTTATTACAGATATGTTAGGTTTTTTTTTTTTTTTTTTGGTTTTTCGAGACAGGGTTTCTCTGTGGCTTTGGAGCCTGTCCTGGAACTAGCTCTTGTAGACCAGGCTGGTATCGAACTCGCAGAGATACACTTGCCTCTGCCTCCCGAGTGCTGGAATTAAAGGCGTGCGCCACCACCGCCCGGCTTGTTAGGTTTTTTTAAAATACAATCTTGGTTCAGCTTTGGTCTTGGGTCTAGAAATATATCCATTTCTAGGTTTTCCAATTTATTGAAATATAGTCTTACAAAATATCCCCTAATGATTCTCTGAATTTCAGTGCTATTTATTATTTTAATATAATATTTTAATATTAATATTATTTTAATATTACCGTCTCATCTAAAATTTTAATTTGAATTTTCTATTTTTATTTGCTAGTCTGAAGGGTTTACTGATCTTGTGTATTCAAAGAATCATTTGTTTTTTTTATTGACCTCTCATATTCTTTTGTTTTTTACTTCTTTATTTTCAGCTCTGATCTTTTTCATTCTACTAATATGGGGTTTGACTTGTTTTATTTTCCCCAGCCCTTCTAGTATGCATTGTTAGATCATGTTGATGTCTTTCTGATTTTTTTAAATGTGGGCACCTATAGCAACTAGCATTCATCTTAGATTTGTCTTTGTTGTACCTCTTAGATCTGATTTCATTTGACAGTAGGAAGTTGTCATTCCCCCCATATTACTTTTCATGCTATGATTTTAAAGAAAACCCACCAAGTCTAAAATCAGCTTATAGAAGGAAGAGTTTATTTTGGCTTATGGATCCAGCTGCGAATTCCATGATGGCAGGAGAGGCATGGCAGCAGGAAGCTAGAGCAGGAGTCGAGAGATCACATCTTCAGCCACAAAGCACTAAGCAGAGAGCAGACTGGAAGGGGGGTGTACAGTGTGTGCTCCTGTTTCCATGCGGGTGCAGGGCAGAGGAGGATTTAGGGTCTTCTATCCCTCTGTCATGTTTCTTGAGACAGGGTCCTCCCATTGAACCCGTAGTGAGGTTAGTCACCGGCAAGTGCCCATCAAGCCTCCGGTCTCTGTCCCCTACAGTGCTTGGGTGCAGGCACACGTGGCCATGCCTGATTTTTTTTTTTTTAACAGAGAATTGGAATCTGAATCCAGATCCTCATACTCGTAAAGCAAGTGTCCTAATCTGCTGACCCCTGCATTGGCCCCTGCTCTGGCCCCTGCTTTAAAAAGCATTCAACTTTGCAGCTCTTATATGTGATGTCATGCACATTTTTAGGATTCTTCTCACACTGGCTGGAATTTCCATTGCTTCCTTCTTCTTCAACAGAAGGACTCCAGGTCTTCTTGGTGTTCTTTTCCGGCTGAAGTACAGCTCTCATTACATCAAGGACACTTATTCCCCAAAATGTTATCAGTGTCTCCATAACAGTGGCAGGAACTTCATTTTGCCTTTGAGTGAGTATTTTATGGAAATTCAACCAAGCTTAGTATCTTCCCCATGTCGTCACATGACACACACTTTTCATTAATTAAATTACCAAATAATCTAAGGACCTGTTCATTTATCTCTGTAATTACTGTTTTTAGCTCTGGAAATTATCTTATGGTTTGTCCTGTGGTATTAAAATAATTTCTGTTAGCTTTATTGTTCATTTAAGTCACTTTCATTTAATAGTCTAACCACTGTCTGTTTTACTAAATGAGTACATAGAAATCTTTCTTGTCTATCTAATGCAGGAATCTGAGATAAAAAATTGCACTAGCCTGAAATTAAGTTGCAATTAAAATTTAATTAAAATTAAAAGGTTTAAAACATTTAACCCTATTGGCTTTAAAAATTTTTAAATATTGGGGTTTGAGAGATGGCTCAGTAGTTAAGAGTATGTACTGCTCTTGGACAGGACCTGAGCTCAGTTCCTAGCAACCACATTGGGCAGTTTACAACCACCTGCAGCTCCAGCTCCAGCAGTTCAGCCTTCTTCTGACACACGCACACACACACACACACACACACATACACACACACACACACACACACACTTTTTATGAGTTGAAATTGCAGCAGAAACCAGATTCACCAAGTTTTTCAAAAGGTAAAGCTTGTACTGAAGATCGCATGTTGCCAGGCTGGAGAGATGGCTCAGGCGTTCAGAGCATTCGCTGCTCTTCTAGGGGACCAGGTTCAGTTCCCAGCATCCAGGGCAGGTGACTCATGCTTGTAAATCCAGCTCCAGAGGATCCAAAACCTTCTGGCCTCTGTGGGTAACTTCACTCATGTACACATACCCACTGCTGAACACACACACACACACACACACACACACACACACACACACACACACACAGAGTTTAAATAATTTTTAAACAGAGCATGCTGTTTGATACTGTCTATAGGAAATGCCCAAATAGGCAAATTGATAAGAGACAGAAAGTAGAGTTTTGGCTACAAGGGGTTGGGGAGTAAAGAGTGAGGAAAGCTGCTAACAGGCATGGAATAACATATGGAGCGAAACCACACGGAAACCATACGGTGGCAATGACAGCTCAGAGTCAGAGATAGTGCAATGGGGAGACTCTCCATTATCTTGCACTTTATGTGGGAATTGTCTTGCTGTCTTTAGACTGTTAAAAAGAAACCCAATTATATATCTAATGTAAACAGAGAGCCAAGAGCAGTGTGTAACTCTCGCAGATCCTGACTAGTTGTTAGCATTGAGGACCGAGAAGGGAGCTCTCCATGAGATGGCCCATGGTTGGCTGAACGGCATCATGACAAGTGTTAAGGGCTTGCTAATGTTTTATGCTGTGTCACGAGCTGTGGAGAACGTGCAAGACAGCCATGGCTATCTGGAAGTTACTCCTTTGAACAACACCAGGTCACATTTGGATTGCTGTCCCGTGTGCTTTACCTTCAGATGAACTTAGATGAAAATGAAAGCTTTGTTCTCTGTGTAGCAAATCGACTTCCTACCTCAGGGCAGCAGATAAACATTTGTGAAGCAATTTGCTAGTGGAGAATTGGCAGCAGTAGTGTCATCTGCCTTTTAGTTCATTTACTCACTTGATTTCTCACTTAATTGTGTACAGTTTTTACTTATTTTAGTTAATCTCCATGAGCTGATTTGTATAAATAAATAACATTTGTCTGAAAAAAAAAGGTTTCAAAATATAGAAGTCTGCCTGTTTGTGGGTTTGTACAAGTGAGTGCAGTGCCTACGGGGACCAGAAGAGGGCATCAGATCCCCTGGATCTGGAGTCACAGATGACTGTGAGGTCTCTGATGGGGTGCTGGGAACTGAACCCGGGTCTTCTGCAAGAGCAGTATGTGGTTATAACTTCTGGCCACCTCTCCAGCCCCCACATTGTCTTCCTGTCTTGATAGTCTTCCAGGCACTGTGTACAAATTGAGCCAACAAGTATTTAGCCTGAATCCCTGAGGTTTCTGTTGTCTGAAACAATGCCAAATTACCTGTCTATTAATACTTCTGTGATGGTGGGGATGGAATCCAAGTCCTGCATATGCCAGATGTGGTCTCTGAGGGGTGAACCCTTTCTATTTCACAACTAAAGACCTCCTGCTACCTAAAGACTCTTCATACTATCCAAGGAATAGTAAGTACTCTTTGCTCATTCTTGTCTGTCACTCAAGCCAATGTTAAGGTAAATTTTAATTCCCTTATGTGCAATCCAAGTGAACATAACATCATGTGATGTCCTATGATTTTTAAAAATGTATTTTGGGGCTGGAGAGATGGCTCAGGAGTTAAGAACACTGGATACTCTTCCAGAGAACTTGGGCTGGATTCCTAGCACCCATTTGGTGGCTCACAGCCCTCTGTAACTTCAGTTTCAGACAATCTGATGCCATCTTATGGCCTCCACAGGTACTGCATGTATGTGGTTCATAGACATTCATACACATGCAATGAAAAAAATCAAGGAAGAAAAAATTTAAAGTTATTTTATAATTTATATTTATGGATGTTTTGCTTGCATGCATGTATGTGCACCATGTGCATGCTTAGTGCCTGCAGAGGCCAGAGGAAAGCATCAGCTTCCCTAGAATTAGGGTTATGAATGGCTGTGAGCTGCCATGTGGGTGCTGGGAGTGAACCCGGATTCCCTGGAAGAGCAGCAAATGCTCTTAACCACCAAGCATCATTTTAATCCTGTCCTTTGATTTTTGAGAGCTTTTAATATGTTCTTATGTGTGTGTATGAATATGTGTTCATATGTGTGTGCATGTATGTGCGTGTGTGCATGCACATATGCAGGCTCTATGTGTCTATATGAGCACTACCTTACTCCTTTGAGATAGGGTTTCTTGCTGAACCTGGAGCTGAAATTTTTTTTCTGCTAGCCTAGCAGCAAGCAAACCCCAGTAATCCTGTTGTTTTTACCTCCTCAGTGCTAGGATTAGAGGCATGTGTGGGATCACACTCAACTTTGTGGGTGCTAGGGTCTGAACTTCAGCCCTTGTATGTGTGGGCAGTAGGCTGTCTTGATTGCTCAGCCATGTCCCTGCTCTCTATACATGGGATCTAGTATGATAGGCTATAATACATTATTTTAAATAAAAACGTGCTCATTTTTTACAGACAGAATATTTTGTCTTATAATATCTTTTTGAAGCATTTTAAACAAATCTTTTGTGTATTCTATTTGACATACTTGTAAACTGGAGCCCTGGTTTGAGAGTGAAATATTTGTATTCGTGGTATCTCTGTGAGTTTCTCATGGTGACCAGCCAGGAGACACTAAGTCAACATGGTCATTAAAATATGGTCATTCCCATAAAAACTGTATTTTTTCTTTGGACAGCTTCATTTCCTGTTGGGGGAATATTCAGAGTCTGTCTTGCTCATCTCCTCTGTTGTCATAACCATATCATATGTCCTCCCAGCTGTCCCTATTTCTTCTGAAACAGTTCTGCTTGCCTTTCAACCATTAGCTTTTGGGCTCTATCATTTCACAGAATTTTTGATATTTTGTGGCACCTGCCCATCTTTATTCCTTCAATTGCCTTTCTTACTTTCAGTGATACTTAGTTTCTATTGGTCTTGAATTTTGTAGTGATCAGTAGCTGTAGGAAAATATAGACCATTCATCTGAAGTGAAGGCCACCTTGAGAGCAATGCCAGGGCTCATAGAAAGTGTTTCTACAGAGCCCTGCAGGTCTGCAATCCAGCCGTCCTTTGAACTTGAGCCCTGAGCCATCAGTGGGGTCTGTGGAGGAGTCTGTCACAGCAGTCTTTTTTCCAGGTTGATTTGCGGTGCTGGTGGCAATTTTGCATGCTCTTTTATCTGGAACTGTCAGCCTTTGTGAGGACAAGATGCCTCGGGTACGGTGTGTACAAATCATCAAACCATCACCGCAGACTGATCTGTTTGGAGTTATTCTCTGTGTCTGTGTCCTACAAACCCAGGGAATTTGACATTTTATCATGTGCAATTTCCTGCAAAAAAGTGTGATGTTTTCAGAAGTGCAATCCTGTTTGAGTGTTTTTCTGACATATGAATGTTTGTTTCAGTGGGCACCAGTGGGCACCAAAATCCTCTGCTCACACCTGAGAACTGTCAGTAGTTAGCAAGAGATCCCAGACCAGCTTCCAACATCTCCTGGACACTTTGCCTCTGCTCCACTGTAGGACACACTGGGCAGTGTGGCCTGTCTGTCACCTGTGGTGGGAAGTGGGTACCCTTGCTGAAGAAGTATCCCTGGAAATGACATTTCCAGAGGGAGTCCCAATACTCACTCACACAGAGAAGCAATTGCAAAATGCATAGAAACCACATATCTTGCCTACTTGCCCTTGTAGCCTTGGAAAGAGGGGTCCAGGCTGATGAGAGACTGGAGAAGCTGAGACTTCATTGATGTTTCTGTAGGGACCTTCTACCTATGTGTTAATAAAGATGGGTTTGTAGCAACAACATTTGTTTACCTGATCCACATTGTTTGCAAAATGTGTGCCCTTGTGTGCTCCTTCTCTGTGAATTGTACATAACCATATCCGTGTGTGTGTGTGTGTGTGTGTGTGTGTGCATGTGTGTGTGTGTGTGTGTGTGCATGTGATTTATTAGATTGACTTACAGGCTATGGTCCAACTAATCCAACAATAGTTGGGCTAACAGAAAGTTCAAGACTCCAGAAGGTGCTCAATTCATGAGGTTGGATGTCTCAGCTGGTCTACAGTATACACTGGAATCCTGAAGAAGTAGACTCAAATGCCAGTGAAGGAATGGACTTGCTAGCAAGTTGAGAGCGAGTAGGCAAAGGCAAAAGCTTCTTAGGCTTCCAGCAGGAGGCGTGACTCCAATTAAAGCAGAGGTTCAAGTCTTCCCAGTTAAAGATCTGGGTTAAAGGCACATGTTTTCTTGCCTCAAGATCCGAATTAGAAGTGAATCTTACTTCAATTTAAGCAAAAAGTCCCTTACTGGTGTGCTCTCCACTTTTGAGTTTTACTTAATTCCAGACACTGTCAATTTGTCAACCAATAATAGCCATCACACCACCTAATGGCAGAACTGTGCTCGGGTCTGATCACTTATTGTAGATGGGAGTACATGGTACCTTGGGTCTGTGTTGAAAGACACACAGAACTGTGTTTTTTTGGTAATAGGCAAAGCTCCTTTGTGAGCCAGATGAGATTCCTGTACCTGGTGTAGCTGTGTCTGCCCCCCGCCCAGGCTTGGTCAAAATGAGGACAAAGGTGCACAGTAGGAGTACCAGGCATTTAGACTAGCCATACTTTTGTTCTTGGCTCTAAAATAGTGATAATTATGCATTTATAGGGTCTTTCATAGTTGAAAACTTTTTTTTTTAAAAAAAATTCTTGTTTATCTATCTAGGTAAATGACCTCCCTTGAGTAATTGTTTGGGAGGTGCTCTGGATTGCTTAAGGGCCCAATGACAATTCCAATAATGCCTGTAAGAATTTTTATGTATATGTGTATATATATACAATATATGCATATATTCGATATATACATATATATATTTATAGATATATTAATATAGATATAGGTCTCTCTCTATATATTTTTGTTTTTGTTTTTCGAGACAGGGTTTCTCTGTGGCTTTGGAGCCTGTCCTGGAACTAGCTCTTGTTAGAACAGGCTGGTCTCTAACTCACAAAGATCCGCCTGCCTCTGCCTCCCGAGTGCTGGGATTAAAGGCGTGTGCCACCACCGCCTGGCAATATATATATATATATATATATATATATTATACACACATATATATTAAATTTTATTTTTTACTTTCTGTATATGAGTGTTTTGTCTGCATGTATGCATAGACACGTGGAGGCGAGAAGAGGGTGTCAGATCACCTGAGATTAGAACAGAGACAATGTTAGCTGTCAAGTAGGTGCTGGGACTCAATCGTCAGTCCTCTAGAAGAGCAACCAGTACTCTTAACTGCTGAGATATCTCTCCAGCCCTAAAGAGTTTTTAAAATGGTTGCTTAGTTGCTGTGAAGATTCTGAACCACCCACCACCATACTAGCTCTCCATGAGCTGGTTTATAGTATGCAGATGATATTTCAAAGCTGTTCTTTAAAAAGCTTAGAGAGGTTTTCTGAGCTCTGACCCAAACCAGTATCATCCGTCTGCAGCAGTTTCAACATCATGGCATTCCCTTTGTCCTATAGAGTTCTACCCATCCTGATGGAGAGTCCCTTAGTGTCTGAGGTGGAGCTGAGCATGCTGCCTGGTGAAAGGCCTTTGTCAGCTCCTCTTCTGCAAATGGCTGTCTGTCTGCAGTTGTTAACCAAGAGATGTTAGCAGAAGATGGGAAGCTCCCTTTTTAGCAGCCGATTTCAGGCTTCATGTACCCTGGGTGTTTTGTTTGTTTATTTGTTTTGGTAGTGGTTTTTGGTAATTTGAATGAGAATGAGCCATGTAGTCTCTCTCATATATTTGGGCACTTGGTTCTCAGTTGGTGGAGCTGTTTGGGAAGGATTAGGAGGTGTGGCCTTGTTGGAGGAGGCATGTTGCTGGCCATGGGCTTTAAGGTTTTGAAAGCCCATGTTTTTCCCAGTTAGCTCTCTCTGCCTCATGCTTGTGGATCAACATAATAGCTCTCAGATTCTGCTTTATTGGCTATGCCTGCCTGCCTGCTGCCATGTTTCCTACTGTGATGGTCATGGACTCATCCTCTGAAACTGTAAACTTACAGCAAATTCTTTCTTCTGTAAGTTGTCTTGGTCATGGTGTCTCTTCACAAAAATAAACATAATTCTAGGATGCTTTTTCTTTAAAAAATGAGTGTGATGGTTTCACATGTGTAAAATATCTTATGCTCATCTGCATTCCATTACCCTCTCTTATCCCTCACCTACTCTGCTGACTCTCTTCTTCCCAATGGGCTAGTTGCCTTACTGTCCTCATGATGGCTTGTTTGTTTTGGTGTAGGTCTGTGCAGACATACACAGCTACTCTCCCCCCTTTCTGTGTATGGTATCTCCCCCTCTTCCTGTGTATTGTATCTCCACCCTCTGTCTCTTACAGCCGTTCTGATTTCTCTGCTGTGATGCTTCCTGGGGTTTGGATGGATGATATTAATGCCTTGTTTAGTGCTTGGCAGTAACTTTTTCTCAGCACTTTGTTTATGAGTTTCTGCTTTAACTGTCAGCCTTTGAAAAGAGAAGCTTCTCTGGCCCATGCTGAGAGCAGCACTAGTGTATAGATGTAAGTATCGAGACATTGTGACATGTCCATTCAGCATAGCATCAGTAGTACAATTTCCCTAAGACCTGTGACCCTCACCAGCCATATCCTTTGGTTTAACTGAAAATTTCATACATATAAGCAATGTATTTTAATCAAATCGATCACCGTTCTTTCCCCTCCAATGCTTTCCCAAATCCCTCCCCAACTCTCTTCTTTCTCCCAACTGCATGTGCTCTTTTTCTCTTTTTAGAATCCTCCGAGTGCACTTAGTGCAGCCTGTATGTGTACAGGGAACCTTTCAGGGGCCACATCCCTGAAGAAAACTCACTTTCTCTTCCCAGCGGCCCTCAGTTGTCAGTAGCTTCTCAGCTATGGGTTGGGACTTTGTGAGTCCCTCTCCAGTCTGCTGGTTTTGATTGACCTCGTGTAGGTCTTGAGCACACAGTCACAGCTGCTGTGAGTTCATATTTGCAGTGGCCCTATCATGTCCAGCAGATACTGTTTCTGGGCAGACACCCACTGCTTCTGGCCCTTATGGTATTTCTGCTTCCTCTTTCTCTCTGATCCCTGAACACTGGAGGGAGAGGTTATGAATGAGATAGATGTTCCATTTAGGAATGAGTACCCCACATTTTTTTATTCTCTGCATGTTGACCAGTATTAATAATCATCTACTGAAAAAGAAGCTTCTCTGATGAGGGCTGAGAGATGCACTGATATATGGGCATAAAGATAAGAATTTAAGGATCAGTTTATCACTTTGTCATTGTAACAGAATAGCAGTGTTAGCTTCTCTCCTGGGGCCCTTCATCTAGTGAGTCATGGAGTTTTTGTCCCAGTAAGCAGTACAAAGTATGTGTTCCTTTATATTCAATAAGAAAGTAGTTGGGCTGGGCAGTGGTGGTGCACGCCTTTAATCCCAGCACTCGGGAGGCAGAGGCAGGCAGATCTTCGTGAGTTCGAGACCAGCCTGGTCTACAAGAGCTAGTTCCAGTGCAGGCTCCAAAGCCACAGAGAAACCCTGTCTCAAAAAACCAAAAAAAAAAAAAAAAGAAAAAAGAAAGAAAGTAGTTGGTTATGCCCATGGCATCTGTGCCACTATTGTACGAGTATATTTATCTTGTCAGGCCAGTTGTTATTGTAGATTACAGTATCACAGTTTGGTCAGATGTTTGATTATTTTCCCCCTCTAGTAGTATGCATTGTAACTTCCAGCACTAGGAAAGCTAGCCAGCAGGGAGAATGCTTGTTTTGTCTATGTCCTATGAGTCAAGTTTATGGGTGTCTTCAGTAATTGGGTCTTAATATCAAGTTCTGGAGAGTAGTAAGGAGCAATGGCAATAGCTTCTAATGTTGGGGAGGTGGATATGGGACCCTAGAGATCAATAACTGGAAAACAGGTAATCCATAACTGGCCCTGTGTTTTGTATTTGATAGCCTGTGGTGTCTGGGATAGTATATGCATTGCTCAGCCCCCATTATAGGTTAGGTTTATTTAAACTTCTTTTATATGTATATATACACACACACACACACACACACACACATATATATATAGACTGTATTTCCCTTTTCCAGTTGCCCAGACCAGAATAACTACACAGAAACTGTGTTAATTATAACACTGTTTGACCAATGACTTGGGTGTATTCCTAGCTAGCTCGTACATCTTAAATGAACCCATTTCTATTAATCTATGTATCTCCACGAGGCTGTGGCCTACCAGTAATGATCTGACATCTTTCTCCTTCGGTGGCTACATGGCATCTCCTTGACTCTGCCATGCTCTCTCTATCTCTGTTTGGATTTCCTGCATGGCTTCACTCCGCTAAGCCATTGGCCAAAACAACTTTATTCATCATCCAATAAAAGCAACACATATCCAGAAGGACCTCCCGCATCACAATTATGTATATAGTCATGTATTTTAAGAAGCTTCTATAGCAGTGGTTTGTTTTTTATTTTACATGACATTTTTAAAAGGTCTTTAGTGTTAGTATCCCTCTTGGTTTCCCTCCTCTATACTGCCCTTTCACCCCCACCCACTGCACCCTTCCTATTTTATCAGTCCCCTGCATCCTTCATATTAACTGTGTTCCATCATCTTTGTGGCAATAGATCTACCACATGAGTCACCTGTACAAGTCCTGAACATAGCCCCAATTTATCCTACTACAGAGGATCCTGCTACGGAGGATCATATCCATGTTCATTGATGCTCTATTCACAATAGCCAGAAAATGGAAACAACCTAGATGTCCATCAACCAATGAATGGATAATGAAAATATGGCACATAACATGAAATTCAGCTGTAAAGAAAAATGAAATTCTCAGGCAAATGGATAGGGCTGGAAAGAATCATTCCAAGTGAGGTAACCCAAACCTGGAAAGACAACTCTTGTATTTTCTTTCTCGTATGTGGATGATAGATTTGAAAATTTAGATATGTGTGTTGAAATTGTAGTACCCTCAAAGCCAAGAAGCTTGTAGGAGACCCTGGAGTGTGATGTGTGTTCAGGAGGGGGTGAATTCCCAGCTGCATGCTCCTGACAGGGTCTCTGGGAAGCACTATGCATGAGGCATGTGTTTCCTCCAATGGAACACATGTCAGAGTCACTGGAAAGGCTGTTTATTTACTGACTCCCCGATCCTAGCCTTCCTTTGGCAACAGAGGGCCTGGTTTGGGACCTACAGACTGCATGTCTAACTCTGTCCCAGCCCCCTGCCCCCACAGAGAGAGACAGAGAGAGGAGACAAAGACACATACAGAGACAAAGAGAGTCAGAGAGAGAGACCCAGAAAGTCAAAGAGACAAAGAGAGTCAGAGAGACAGAGTCAGAGAGAGACATAGAGTGTTTAGCACTTAATCTGTTGCTCTGGGAGGGGCTTGCCATTCTGGCCCTGGTCATGCCCTCAGACCAGGCACTGTTGGAGTCTGAGAGATTATTTATGGATGTTCACATTTTGATTTCCAGAATCTTTACTCAGACCCCAGTGTAGTGGTCTAGGGCTCCCCAGGGGGTGACCTCATGTGTGGGGGGCACAGACACATTATCATCAGTCCTACCTTGGGGTTCTGTCTACAGGGTGAGTTATAGAGCAGCGAAGATACAGCCCTAAGGCCTTTTCATTCAAACAACCTGAATCGCGAGATCTAGAAAAGAGAGGAGCTTGCTTTCAGACTGGGGTCTCCTCAGATGCTGGGGTGCTAACTTGTACATCTTTCCATCATGGGTGTCCCCTCCAGATCCAGCCTGGCTTTATGGGTCAGAGCTCTGGAGTCAGAGGCCCTCACCTCGGCTCTGCCTCCACTCACTGTGTGGCCAACCTCCTGTAGCACCGTACCTGTAGCAGGGTTGCAAAGAACCCATAATGAGACTGTAGGTTAAAACATTCCACATAGGGCCTGCTTGTTGTCAGTGCTGGCTTAAGTAGCCTTGTCACGGCAGGCTTTGCAACTGTGGTAAAAATCAGAAAATTATTCACACAGAATCAGGTTAAAAATGAATTTGTGAGTTTGTCTGTTTTCTTGTGCAAAACAAAATCTTAATTTAAAAGTAGAAAGGACAGTGAATTAAGAGAACATTAAGCCACTTGTGGTGGCACACAACCTTTAATTCCAGCACTTGGGAGGTACAGGCAGGTTGGGTCTCCATGAGTTCAAGGCCACCCTGGTCTACATAGTCATATCCAGGACAGCCAGGGGCAGATAGTGAGACTGTCTCAAAAACAACAAGCTGACAGCCAACACCAAGCTAAATGTAGAGAAACACAAATCAATTCCACTAAAATCAGGAATAAGACAAGGTTGTTCACTATCCATATCTATTCAATATAGTTCTTGAGGTTCTAGCTAGAGCAATAAGACAACAAAAGGAGATCAAGGGATACAAATTAATTGGAAAAGAAGTCAAAGTATCTCTATTTGCAGATTATATGATAGTATCTATAAGTGGCCTCCAAAACTCTATCACTGAACTCCTACAACTGATAAACACCTTTAGCAAAGCAGCTAAATACAAGATTAACTTAAAAAAAAAGTAGCCCTCAAATAGACAAATCAGGGAAACAGCACCCTTCACATAGCCACAAACAACATAAAATATCTTGGGGTAACTCTGAGCAAGTCAAAGACCTGTATGATAAGAACTTCAAGTCTTTGAAGGAAGAAATTGGAGAAGATATCAGAAGATGGAAAGATCTCCCATGCTCATGGATTGGTAGGATGAACAGAGTAAAAATGGCAATTCTACCAAAAGCAATCTACAGATTCAGTGTAATCCCCATCACAATCCCAACACAATTCTTCACAGACCTTGAAGAATACTCAACTTCATATGGAAAAACAAAAAACCCAGGATAGCTAAAACAATAAAGGAACTTCCAGAGACATAACCATTCCTGACCCCAAGCTCTACTACAGAGTTATAGTAATAAAAACTTCATGGTATTGGCATAAAAACAGAGACAGGTGACTCAATGAAATAGAGTCGAAGACCCAGATATAAATCCATGTACCTATAGACACATGATTTTTGACAAAGAATCCAAAATTATACAGAAAAAGCATCTTCAACAAGTGGTGCTGATCTAACTGGATTTTGGCATGTAGAAGAATGCAAATAGATCCATCTCTATAACCCTGCACAAAATTCAAGTTCAAGTGGATCGAAGACCTTAACATAAATCCTGTTACACTCAACCTGATAGAAGAGAACGTGGGAAATCGCCTTCAATGCATCGGTACAGGAAACAACCTCCTGAATAAAACACCAGCAGCACAGACACTAAGATCGACAATCAATAAATGGGATCATGAAACTGAAAAGTTTCTGTAAGGCAAAGGACACTGTCAAAAGGATAAAATGGCAGCCCACAGGATGGAAAAATATCTTCACCAACCCCACATCTGACAGAGTGCTGATCTCCAAAATATAAAGATTTCAAGAAACTAGACATCAAAACCCCCAAATAATCCAATTAAAAAGTGGGGTTTAGACTTAAACAGAGAATTCCCCACAGAATAATCTCAAATGGCAAAGAAACACTTAAAGAAATATTGAACACCCTTAGCCTTCAGGGAAATGCAAATCAAAATGACTCTGAGATTTCACCTTCACCTATCGAATGGTTAAGATCAAAAACACAAATGACAGCTTCTTCTGAAGAAGATACAGGGTAAAGGGAACATTCCTCCATTGCTGATGGGAGTGCAAACTTGTACAGCCATTTTGGAAACCAATATGACAGTTCCTCAGAAAATTGGGAATCAATTTACCTCAAGACATAGCTATTTAACTCTTGGGCATAAACCCAAAGGAGGCACACTCATACCACAAGGACACTTGCTCAACTATGTTCATAGCAGCATTATTCGTAATAGCCAGAACCTGGAAACAACCTAGGTGCCTCTCAACCAAAGAATGAGTACTACTCAGCTCTTAAAAACAATGACTTCATGAAATTTGTAGGCAAATGGATGGAACTGAAAAAAAAAAAAAAACAACTCCTGAATGAGGTAACCCTGACCCAGAAGGATTGTAGGAGCCAGAGGGGTCAAGGACATCACAGGAAAACCCACAGAAACAACTAACCTGGCTTATAGGAACTCACAGTCTGAACCAACAACCAGGGACTGACCTAAGCCCTCTACACATATGTGACAGTTGATTGGTCTGCTTGTGGGACTCCTAACAATGATAGCAGGGACTGTCCCTGATGCCTTGGTGGTTCTTGGGAACCTATTCCCCATACTGTGTTGCCTTGCTCAGTCTTAACCACAAGTTGACATGCCATTTCTTGTCGATACCCATGGTAGGCCTGCCTCTTTCTGAACAGAAACAGAGGAGGAGTAGATTGAGGGTGAGGGAGGGGATGGGAGAAGAGGAGGGAAGGGAAACTGTAGCCAGTATGTAAAATAAATAAATAAAAGGCAAACCCCCAAACAAACAAAAAACTAAAACAAATACATGAACATTTACTTAGAGCCTCAAACCCCACAGCATTCACACAAATTACTTTGTTTTCTTTATGTCTATTATTATAAAAATACTTGAAATACTCAAATTTGCATCTTGATTTTTAAAGATGTTTTAGCATAAACTCAGCTGTCTTCATGTCCGCTGATATTTATCTCAAAAACAAATCAAGTTCTGCCCAGTTGTATTTAAAAAAAAATCTGTATGCTTTAAGGTCAGGATGAGAGGTGGTCTCAGCTCCAGGGATGAGATGGAGGACGTATGAAAGGAACCACAAGCCTCCTCCATGGGGAAAAAGGCTTGGGATCCTGCGTGGGAGGAGGGAGTGGCAGGAGCCCCAATTCCCATCCAATTGCGGTTGAAAGGGGTTTAAGATACCTGTTGCCGTCTCGTGCCTCAGAGGCGTGTGCTTTCTGGAGCAAGAGCAAACATTGTGCACAGACTGTCAGCTCTCCAAGCTCAACCCAGCAGCTTTACGCTGCCTTTTTGGGAACAAAGCGGGGAACAGCCAAGACGAGGCCTGAATGTATTTGAAAGTGGATTCAAAGTGAAGTTTATTGAGCATTTCACTTTAGAAAAGCAAGAACCGGAGATTTTTCTAAAGATTGTAAAGAAAATATGATTTATTGGTGATATCCCTTGCCTGCCAGGGTCCATATATAATGCAAGTTTCACCATTTCAGAAGGTGGGCCAGGGAGGCAGATTTACGGTCCTCTGTGAGCATGAATAATTCTGACTTTAGCACTTTCCCACTCAGATCAAGTTGGATTTTTTTTTTTAAACTTTGGACCAAAGATTTAGCTGGGTTTGCAGAAAGTATGGCAGAGATGCATGAAGGGCAACGTATTTATCGTTATGTGTTTACAGATGTATAAAGGAGTTCATCATAAAGTTATAGCCAGGCAAGTTTACACAGATTTAAAGTCAAGGCTTCATAATGATAAAAGTAAAATAGCTGGTGATCTAAGTGTGCTTATTCGTCAGTGAATTTGTCGAGGCTCTTCAGGAAATTGCCTGAACTGGAGGGAAGATGGTTTTAATCAATGGAACATGTGGACTTGCTGAGGCCGTGGGTCCTGAGGAGACACACTTGAAGCCTGCAGTGACTCTCCCCACTAGTGGTTGGTTGCTCCAGGATTGAAAACGGATAGGTTGATAGGTTAACTTACTATTTCAGCATTCTGCAAACAGAGTTTTAACAGTTAGACCCTCCTCTGCCCGGTCCTGTACGGCTGTTTTATATCTTGCTTCTTCTTATCCTGTTGACCTCACAACATGTTGCTATTATGTTTGCCCGGGGAGTGTTGTGGTTTGAATGTGAAATGTCCTCACAGGCTCATGTGTTTGGACGTTTAGTTCCTGACTGTGGCACCTGTCAGAGGTGGAGCCTTGCTGGAGGAAGGGGTCACTGGGGTTTGGCCTTGAGGCTTTATAGTCTGGCCCTCTTCCTATCCAGTCTTTGTTTTTTGAGTGCAAATGTTGTTTCTTCTCTGTTGCTTCTTCCCATGATGGTTGTAACTGGGTCCTGGTCGTGAGTCCTTCAGCATTCTTTTACCTAAGAAGGCCTTTATTTTTAAAAGTTATTTTATTTCTTTGGAATTCATACAGGATCACCCCATCTCCGTCACCCCTCCTTCTTGCCAGCTGCTCCCATGGCCTTTCCTCATCCCAATTCATGCTCTCCTTATTATTGTTCACACACACACACATACACACACACACACACACACACACACACACACAAACGCGTTTATATAAAACCTATTAAATCTGTTTGGTATTGCTTGGATGTGCATGTCTCCTGGGCTGACCACTTGGGATTGGACAACCTATGTGGGACTTCTTCCCTGGAGGATACTTCCCCATTTCTCAGCAGCCCCTGAGCCCCTGTAGCTGGTCCTCTAGAGGTGGGGCCATGTAGTCCTCCATCCTCACTGGCGTGTCAGCTGGCAGTGTCCTTGGGCAGTGTCCTTGGTCTTGTTCATGGGTGCATTCTACCTATCACTCTTCACAAATTCAGGAACTGAAATTGAATTCAGTAAAGAAGGCTTTATAATGGGAGGGAATTCATAGCTGGTACTATAACCTCTCCAACTACCCATGACTGGTGAGGATATGAATTCTTATTTCTTTATTTATTTATTATGTATACAATATTCTGTCTGTGTGTCTGCCTGCAGGCCAGAAGAGGGACTCAGATCTCATTTCAGATGGTTGCGAGCCACCATGTGGTTGCTGGGAATTGAACTCAGGACCTTTGGAAGAGCAGGCAATGCTCTTCACCGCTGAGCCATCTCTCTAGCCCCGAGGATATGAATTCTTAAACCAGCCAGGCAGCTCCTTAGCCCACTTAGCTAGATCCTGGGATGAGACAGTGTTCAGGTCTGTAAGAGTCACCAGGCTGACCTCTAATGACCTTTACATCCCCTTCAGCCATGGGCGAATGTTGACACTGCTGAGTGTTTCTAAGCATTTGGCAGTCAGGCCTTTGAATTTTATCCCTTTCAGCCATAGAAACTGCATTGTGGTGTCACATCCATGTCACTTGCAGTCTCTGGATGCTGTGCTATGGTGCCCTTTACATATTTTACTTTGCCACCCTTGTCTCTCTTTGCTGAGGTGTCTATTTAGATATTAACTTCTTAGTTAGGCCTTTGTGTTACTGCTGAATTTTAAAGAATTCTTTGTAGTTTTGGGATAGGTTTTTCAGCAAATATGTTTTGCACTTTTTAATTACTTCATTTCATTCTTGTTTCTGAAGGGGATTTTTGCGGAGTTTACACTTGTAGGCTGACAGCTATTGTCCTTTTCCATGGAGGTGTTATTACACTGTGCTCAGGTTTCCATTGCTATCATTGGGAATCTTGGTGTCATCCCGACATTCTTCTGTTGGTGTTGCCTGTGTCCTCTCTGGTTGCTTAGGGATCCTATCTTTGCCTCTGATACTCTTCTGCCTCATTTTGACATGTCTGGGCAGGCTTTAATTCCTAGGGTTATGTATTAATATTCTGTGGGAGCAGGGGAGACCCCAAGTGAGTGTGTGTGGTTGACAGTGGGCACGGCCATCTCAAGGACCTCACAGTCTAAAACCATGGGAAGATGGTAAAGTTCATGCCCACCCTGCTGGTCTCCGTGTGGATGTCGCTGGTGTGTGTGCACAGAGCACGTCCACAGCCTTGGCTTTCTTTCCTCAGATGTTTGTGATCGGAATCCCCTGCTCCCTGGGGGACTGTTCCTATTGAGATTAGCCACACCTGTGTCCTTGATACAGTTGTATACCAAAACCCCACCTCCTTGTTGACCTGTCTGTAATAATCACACTTTCTTGCCCAGCTGTATGCAACAACCCGCCTCTCTGTTCAACTCTATGTAATGAACATGCTGACTTCCAGGATGCTGCGGCTTCTCCATCAGAGAACCCAGTCTGGATGGGATTTTTTCCTCTTCTCTGTGTGTCTTTTCTTCATTCTCTTGCTACCCCCAGTCAGGTTCATCCCTGGAAGTGTGCAAGAACAAGACAATATTTGTATCTTAATTAGCTATGATGCACTTTCCTTTAAAACCCTGTATTTTGGGGGCTGGAGAGATGGCTCAGTGGTTAAGAGCATTGCCTGCTCTTCCAAAGGTCCTGAGTTCAATCCTTGGCAACCACATGGTGGCTCACAACCATCTGTAATGAGGTCTGGTGCCCTCTTCTGGCATGCAGACATACATACATACATACACATAGACAGAATATTGCATACATAATAAATAAATAAATATTTTTAAAAACCCTGTATTTCTTGCATTTTTTTTCATTTTTCCTGTCTGGCTTGCTCTTCTCATGCTATTCATATTCTCTGTTTTCTGTTTTCAGGTGTTATTTTGTATCCTGAGTAAACTCTCCAGATAACTATTATCTCCCTCCCCAGGTCTTGGTCTGTATCCTGGTTGCATGGTTGCTTGCCTTATTTGCTGTGTTAGTCTCTGCTGATGATCTGCTATGTGGCTGACACTGTATGTCCTTCAGTCAGCACGCATTTCCTCCTCTACAGACAGGAGGACCCATGAACCAGGGCCACTTTACATCTCCCAGACACTTCTATTGAGGACAAGCTGGTTCTTGCTGCTTGCCAAGCCTGGCATCCTCACGGCATGGCTACCGTCTCATGGAAGTGGTACCCCACCTTACCCTCATAAATTGGACCATCTCTGTCTCTACATGTTCTACAATTCCCATCTTGTTAGTGTTCCTACGATGGTCTCTGTATGCGGAGACATCAGTTCCTGTGCTTTCCAGTTCCAGATCTAAGCTCTGTTCTCGTTATTTATGTCGGAGTCTGTGGGAGTATACAGCAGGTGGCAACTAGTGTTCAGATGTCAACCCAGGAGAGGAATGATTCTCTGATGGAGGAGAATCCCATTCAGGCAAGGCTAACAGGACCACTGACTCTGGAAACTGTTGCTCCTGTCTGTACCACATGTGCAAAAGCAGCTAAGGTGTCTCCACAATACCTGCACTGTAGTGTGTAATCTCAGGTGATATGTAATCTCATAATTGCATCTCAGTCTTATGGGCACATATATCCATGGATGGTCAGGAAGATGACTTCTTGTTTAGCTGTATAATTTTGATTATAGAAAAATACTAGGATATACTTCATATCCTAGTATATCATATTCTATTGTCCCACAAGGACACTTAAAAGCCTGCTTTGTTCCTTTAACTTGAACTAATATAGAAAACAACAATTTCTCCCCACACAATTAGCTCATTTTCACCTCAGAGTAAGTTCACACTAGACTGAGTGCTTCTGTAAATGGATCATAAGTGAACAACTTTACAGAGATGCACAAGGACAAAGACACAGGTGTCTAGCCAAGGTCATTAACACAAAGCAACCTAAGAGACATGTTGTATGATGTTTTTCTCTTTTGACATTTTGGGGGGCCCACCACCCAGCTCCCAAATAAATCACACATGGAGGTTTATTCTTTTTTATGAATGTCCAGCCTTAGCTTGTTTCTTGCCAGCTTTTCTTATATTATCTCATCTACCTTTTCCCTCTGGGGTTTTTCATCTTTCTTAGCCATATATCTTACTTTCCTTCTTACTCCATGGCTGGGTGGCTGGGTCCTCCTCCCCTTGTTCTCTTGTTGCTCCTCCCTTCATTTCTTGTTTCTCTATTCATTCTCTCTGTCTGCCAGCCTCACCCATCCTTGCTCCTGCCTCGCTGTTGACTGTTCAGCTCTTTTTTAGGACCATCAGGTGTTTTAGGCAGGCAAAGAACCACAGCTTCACAGAGTTAAACAAATGCAGCATAAACTAAAGTCGCACACCTTAGAATAATATTCCCCCGAAGTCTGCCTGATAAAGACCTGACTCTCTGTGCAGATCTCTCTGCAGCTTGTCTCACTGGGCACTGTGCCCTGGCCTCTGGCCACAGTCTTACACCAGGAACCTTGAAACCTTGCATTGCCATGGTACATGGTTCGGCCCCTTATCATTTACTCAAGGAATGTGCTATGACTTCAGAGGTAACTTGTAACCTTTTTTTTTTTTTTTTTTTTTTGGTTTTTCGAGACAGGGTTTCTCTGTGGCTTTGGAGCCTGTCCTGGAACTAGCTCTTGTAGACCAGGTTGGTCTCAAACTCACAAAGATCCGCCTGCCTCTGCCTCCCGAGTGCTGGGATTAAAGGCGTGCGCCACTACTGCCCAGCAACTTGTAACTTTTATTATTGCAAAAAGCCTCATGTAAAAAAATGTAAAAAATATATTTTACATATATATGTGTGTGTGTAGAACAGAGGAGAAGGAGAAAAGAATTAGAACGTAGAAGGAATTAGAAACTAATAGGAATTATAACTTAGAATTGAAGTTGTAGCGGTAGAATTAGAGCTATCACAGATGATTAGACAGAAGAATAAAGAGCATGACTTGGACAGCAAGTGTGTGAATTTATTCCATACCCCTCAGATAGAAAAACTATAAGTTCAGTTTTGCTACTCTGTGGACTTTCTCCTCGAATCCTGGGTGTAGCCTTGAGAGCTGGACTCTCGAGCTATGATATATTTGGCAGAGGAGGATGTAAGGAGAAAGAAAGGGTGGGCCATTTCTGCGTGGTTCTTGTACATTTTGTGAGCTCAGCAATGGCTCGGAGTGTTCTGCCCCAAGCACGATGACAGGGCCAGATGTGCAGTGCGCTGTGATGTGAGTGCAGTCTTGGAGGAATTTCTACTCTATCCCTATGTTTGCACCAATCAGACAGTTCTTTGTTTTTATTAGTATGTATTAGAAATATGACAACAGGCTTACTACAACAGTACATACATGCTGATGTTATATTTTGATCTTACCTCTCATTACCCTCTCCTGTTCTTCTCATACATTTACTGATCCTCATCTAAACTTGCCTCCATTCTACTTCCATGTCTTTATTTATTTATTGTGACCCAGGGCTGCTGAAATTATTCCTCGGGAAGATATAAGTGACTTCTACCTCTTCTTCTAAGGTCCCAACAACCAAGAGAGGCACATTTTTTCCCCCCAAAGGTCACTCTGGAGAAATGATAAACTTAGTTAAAGCCAATTAAACTAATTTAATGAATTAAAATTAAACTAATCAATAAGCAAAAGTTTATTAAGTTTCTTTACAGAACATAGGTGAGTGTTACTTACAGGGGTGTGAGTGTTACTCGCCCCAAAAGCTGAACCTGGAAAGCCTTTACTCAGTAGGGATGAGGGCTTTCCTGTAGCTGTCTAGACAGAGCCTCCCTTTCAGACACCCCCATCTATTTACTCTAGCCCCTCCTCGAGGCTGTGTGCAATTAAGGCAGACTGAATACAGGAGGAGGTGGGGGCAGCTGCATACTCAGATGAGTGTCACATGACCCTCTCTGCCCTTGCAATATAGGGTGTGAGCAGTCAATAAGCCTAGCTGTGATGATCCCGTGATCCTTTTGCAAGGGACGCAGCCAAATGCCCCAAGATAGATGTTACTTGGCTCAGAGGACAGCCACTCACAGCACCCAGTGAGGTTCATTAGGGTTGCTTACAGGAGCATGGATAAGTGGTTATTTACAGAAGGACAAATGAACACCTTACCAATGGTTACACCACTGGGAACACACTGGTCATTCTTGACTACCTGTTCTTTTTTTTTATTGTTAAAAGAAAAATTTACATTTACTCCCCTTGTCTCAGGCCCTCCCGCTCCCCCACTACCC
>JAQHUG010000016.1:228107-244663 GCA_028555095.1 Dicrostonyx torquatus | reverse complement strand
TCTCTAGAGGGGATCCCAGGTGTCCATAGGGATATCCCCACCTAGGTACTTAAGCAGCAGAGGAGAGGGTGCCTGAACTGGCCTTGTCACATAGGTACATTGATGAATATCTTGATCATCACCATAGAAACTTCACCCGATAGATGGAGATAGAGTCAGAGACCCACATCCACATCAGAACAATTGACTACCTATTCTTATGCTCGTATGTGGGTGCATAGCTAGCTCTTGTACCTGGCAGCCAAAGACCAGTCCTGTTCCTGTTTGCTTACAAACATAGAGGTCTTTTACATGAAGCTGGCAATATGAACCCAGTGAAAACTCTGCACCAAAGCTTAGCTGTGCTTCCTGGTTTTCACCATAAAATATTCGGCACCGTAGTTGTATGGCTATGCAGAGTGACATGCACGACTTTGGCTGAAGTTTTGTCTGTAATAAATGACTGCATGGAGAATTTATCTTTAAAGATCGAGTTGAAGTCGCATGGCTCATTATATAAAGTATACATTCATAGTCCACTAAATTAAAAAGACAAGCTGCAAAGCAGTGCCTCGTTGTAAAATGTTGCCCATACTAGTAAGTCTTGAATGGATTTCCTCCAAATGATTGCTGGTGGTCATCCCTGAGTGGGCATGTGAGCGGGTGTGATCAAACTCTTATTTCTCATCATAATTTCATACCTGTCATCCTAACACTCAGGAGCCAGAGGCAGGAAGATTACAGGTTCAAGACCAAACTGTGCTACATAGCAAGACCCTGTCTTAAAAACAAAGATGATGCAAACTGAATTGCTTGTTTTTTGTTGTTTTCTAGTTTGTTTGTTTGTTTTGTTTTTTGTTTTTCAAGACAGGGTTTCTCTGTAGCTTTGGAGCCTGTCCTGGACTCACTCTGTAGACCAGTCTGGCCTCCAACTCACAGAGATCCACCTGTCTCTGCCTTCCAAACACTGGGATTAAAGGTGTGCACCACCACTGCTCAGCATCTTTTTTTTTTTTTTTTTTAAAAAAAAACAACGAGTAGGGAATATTTTTATAACAGAAAGGAAGATAAAAGTATTACCATTTTGGGTAAAAAAAAAGTGTTGAATAGGAAGGAACTATTTTTTTTAAAGTTCCTAATTCTGATTATCTGTCTTTGTTTTTAAAAAGAAAGACAGCAAAGCCTGCTTTCTATGGCTCTGCTCACTGCCTGGCAGCAGCAACTGTCCTCACTGAGCGAGGTTGTACCTCACCACCTCACATGCCAGCTTATGTTCGTAAAATTACTCTGCCATTTGAGCTTGGAAAGGAATGTGTGATTCCGTACTGCAGAGAGCGTGCAGCGCAAACAAAATTACTGATTCCAAGAGGATCCCAAGTAGAAGTGCCCTACACATTTTAAGAACATTTAGAGGGAGAGGAGAGAATGTAACACGCGAGAAGCAGGGCGAGGGGTTGAGGATGGAGGTTGGAGTGGGTGGGAAAGGAAAGCAATACCTGGTGGGAAGATTAAAAAAGATTTATTCATGCCCAGGCTGAGATCAAAGCTGTACACTTGTAACCCGTGCGGAGAAGGAGAGTAAATCTGTCTTCCAACGGCGTTCTACACAGGCAAGGGGCTTTCTGAAATGATCTAGTGGCTGCCTTTGAGTTCTGTTTGCAGAGCAGGTTTGGTTACTGCCTGCCACAAAGGGTGTGGACATGAATCTTGACTGTGGAAGACATGCCTGGAGTCAAGCAGCAGATAAATATGGCAACACTGCCCCAGCAGAGGTGGGGGATGTCTTATATGGGACACTGTTCTGATAGATGCAAAGAACAGTGGGCAATGCTGATAACTGACGCCTGATTTGTGGTCTTGGTTCTTTCTGTACTGGCTGCGAACAGTTGTTTATTTTTCTGCATATATCTCATGACCTGCTTAGAATGAGTGTGGTTGGGGAGAGATCATCATGCAGCTATAGAATTTGTTCTTATGTGGTAGCGTCATCCAACCCTCTGTTTTTTAGGTTTTATTTGTAAATGGTTGTAGCAAGCTGTCAGAAGCAGGGCTGGTTGTACTTCGCCCGTTTGGAAGAGGCAGGGAAATGCTACAGGCTGTTAGAAAGAAATGCAGTTCCTATTCCGCTAGAGCAGCAGTTCTCAACCTGTGGGTCTCAGATACCCTACGTAGCAGATATTTATATTATGGTTCACACAGGAACAAAATTAGAGTTATGAAGTAGCAATGAAAATAATTTTACGGTTGGGGTCAGCACAACATGAGGAGCTGTATGAAAGGGTCACAGCATTAGGAAGGGTGGGAATCTCTGCTCTAGAGTCTCTAGTGACTTTGGAGGTTGATGTTAATCCAACCTGATGATGGTGATGGTGATGATGATGATGGCTGAATATTTCTTCAGAGCACTGGATCATTCTGTTGCTGCTACAACGATGGGATTTGTATTTAGGTTTAATCTTCTTTGGGCAAGTTTTCAGAGCACATCACTAGCAGCAGAAATGAAAGAATGGTCCTCATTCGCGTTCTGGTGTTTTCAGTGCTCTCTCTGGGTTTTGTTCTTGAGGGTGAACTCACGTATCTGCGGGCACCTTAGACTTTTTCTTCACACTCAGTGATCACAGTATGATAACTTTTGACAGGCAGGAGTCTGCTTAAGGAGTGTTCCGAGGACCATAGACTCCATGAATGCTGTATTAGCAGAGGCCCACCACATAATGACATTGAAAAAGAAGCTGAGGACTGGGGAGATGGCTCGGCTGACAAAAGCGCTCACCACAACCTGAGTTCAATCCCTACAACCTGTGTAAAAAGCCAGAAGCAGTGGCATGCGCCTGTAGTCCCAGCATGCCTTTGTCCAGATGGGAGAGCTAGATAGGAGATTCAGCCCGAAGCCCGAAGGTCAGCTAGCCTGGAGTGAAGCCCCAGAAACAAGAGAGAGACGGCTTGAACTAGGTGACAGCTGTTCTTGCCTCTACACGTGCTACAGCACATGGATGCCCCCACCAACTAATTTTGTTTTTCAAGACAGGGTTTCTTTCTGTGTAGCCCTGGCTGCCCTGGAACTTGCTCTGTAGACCAGGCCAGGCTTGAACTCGGAGATCCACCTATCTCTACCTCTCAAGTGTGGGATGCACTGCCTGGCTTAATTTTTTTTTTTTTAAAGCAGAAGGACAGAGAATTTGTGATGGAGGGCTCAGAAGGAAAACTGCAGACAGTGGTTACGGACACAATCACAGTTACTGTGCTACAAAACTCTATACAGTCTAGAAGATTTTTGGATCAATAAACACTACTCCATTTTATTTGTGTGGATTATAGAGGTTCCCTTTGTGTGACTGATTACTGTTACTCAATGGATTGAGTGTTTGTGACAGGTTCTTTTGAAGATAGCTGACTAGCCCCAGCCAAGGAGACTATTGTCATGCCTTGGGGAATGACTCACATGAACTGCGTGATACGCTCACTGATTCTTTGAATTCTCATGATAGAGAATTGGAAGTGTCTGCATGTTTTTTTGTTTTTAAAGGGGCACATGACTGTTCTGGCATTCAGCATACAGTTAAGGCTAGCATCACACTCAAAGCAATGCCCCTGCCTCCTGAGTGCTACGATTACAAGCTGTGCCATCATGTTGTGCACACTGGAAGTTAGCTCCAGTGTAATTTTCCTAACTACTGAGGCATTATAAACACACGATCCACAGGTGATGAAGTCTGATAGTGCCTGATAAAATGTGGTGTTTCTTATTGTGGGTTTGAACTCTGCTTGTCTGTCATGGTTCGATTAAGTGCAAGCACATGTGAAACAGAACCTCCTATCAGATGAGCTGAAAGCAAGCAGGCATGGAGCAGTGCAGGAGAGTGAGGGATCCCTGCGCACTGTTCTCGGGGGCCTGGCCTCCACCTGGGTGAGGGTGTTGCTGAAATACAGGGAAACCTGAGACAGGCAGACCTCCTGGGTTTCTGAGTCTGATCTTGGCAAGGACACTTGAAGACTCTGGGAGTATGGTTTGCCCGTTTACCCATCTAGGGCATGTGCATAAGGTCGAGTGAAGGTATTGACTCTTCGATGCACCCAGTACCCTATTTTTCTGTAAGTAAATCACACCACGTACATAAAGTGTCCACATGCTGCCACAGGAGTGGCATGTGGTTTAAAAAAAAAATGAAGGTTGATAATTAAATCACTTTTTCTGGTGTTGTTTTTTTTGTTTTCTTTTCCTGATAGAGATTCTATTTTAATTTTTAAAATTACATTTATTTTGTGTGTGTGTGTGTGCACGTGTGTGTGCATACACACAAGCCATGGCACGGGTGGAGATCAGAGGACAAATTTTGGGAGTCAGTCCCTCCTCCCAGCACTTGCATCTTGGGACTCAAACCCTGGCAGTCAGGCTTGGCAGCAAGCACCTTCATCTACTGAACCATCTCCACACGCCTTGTAGATGGGAAAACCTAACTTTATGTACATTGTATCATTCGGTAAATATTGTTTATAGCTCTTGGCAACTCAACCTCCCAGTTATTTTTAGAATGAATGAATTGTAACTTTATCTTAATGACTACATAGTATTTCGGGGTACAGACCTTTCATAACTCATGCTGGCCACCTAGGTAGTTTTCAGTCTCCTCCCTCAAAGCAGAGCTGCTATGACCCCCTTTGCACATGTTGAGGATCTCACCATGGGTAAGATTGTGGGCTGAGGAGAACAGGAGCCCTGTGTTGCTTTCCCAAGAGATTTCCCAGTTCACACTGTTGGCCTTGGTCTAGCCCTGGCCTTCCTCCTCCTCACTGTTGGGAAGTTCCACTTTTAGTAAGTCCCCCAGTGTGAAACACACTGTTTGGATCGTGCTGTGGCAACTGTGCTGACCATCAGGAAGGCCAGTCGCATCTTGCTGTCACCCCTCTTGCGTGGAGCTCTTGGCAAGGTCCTCAGTTGCACCTTGCCTAAGGATATATGCAAACCAGTCATTCGCACTGAGACAGTTTCCTGCTGCTACTAGTGAAACCGCTTCTCAGTCTGAATTAAACTTGAGTGACACACTGTGTCCTCTGATTTCAGAGATGCCTTTATCAGAGCCATTCCTTGTTCATCTCACAGGAAAGTGGCGAATCTCAGGCCTGCGGGAGGGGGAATCCACAGACTTTGGGATTAGGGACCTGACTTAAGCTCTGCTCCCCACACTCCAGGTGTATAGCTTTGAATGAGCTGTGTTCCCTCTTTGATCCTGGTCCTCTAGCTGCAGGTGAATCAAGATCGCCAGTCCCTAGCAGGTCAGACACTGTGATGGAGTGGCCTGCGTGGCCTTATGCTTGCAGTCAGCCTGAGCATCAGTAAGGAGAATAAATGCTCTGGGAGCTCAATTTCTGACTTTGCCAGTGACCTGTTCTTCATACAGAATTCCAAGTAGAGTTTCCGTGTAGCAAAAACATTAGCCACATAGTTCTGTGAAGTCTTTGTAAACGTCAGGAACTTTTCAGTGTTTTTGTTATTTATTTTTTTCAATGTAAACTTCAGTAATTTTTTTTTTCAAGACAAGGTTTCTCTGTAGCTTTGGTGTAGCCCAGGCTGGACTCGAACTCACAGAGATCTGCCTCTGCCTCCCGAGTGCTGGAATTAAAGGCTTGTGCCACCACCGCCCGGCTCAGCTTCAGTATTTTTTAAAAACATTTTTGTTACTTATTTTTTCTTTACATTAAGTTTGAAAGGGAGGCTGTGATACATTGAATGAAAATATCTCCCATTGTCTCAGGAATTTGAATACTTGGTCCACATTTGATGGCATTGTTTGGGGGACTTTAGGAGGCTGGCCTTGATGGAGGAAGTGCTTCCTGGAGGAAGGCTTCGAGATGAAAGCCTCACACCATTTTGTGTTTTCTTTCTTTGCTTTATGCTTGTAGTTGAGGGCATTAGCTCTGAGCTTCTTGTTCTGGCTGCCAAGCTTCTCTTCCATGATGGACTTGTATCTCTTTGGAGCCTTAAGCTCAAATAAGTCAAGTCCTCTGTAAGTTGCCTGGTCACGGTTTTTATCACACAGCAGTGGAACAGTGATGAAGACAGAGGTGGCGTTCTTATTCCTGTCCATGCTTCTGGTGGGGAACCTGTGTGGGCTCAGCAGAGGAAGCAATGTTTCTCAACGTTGAAAGCTGAGGGCACCTGGAGTGATGGTGCACACTTCTAATTCCAGCACTTGGGAGGCAGAGGCAGATGGATCTCTGTGAATTCAAGGCTAGCCTGGTCTACATAGTGAGTTCCAGGACAGCAAGGGGTATATAGAAAGTCTTTGTCTTAAAAATAAAGCCAAGGGTGCCTGGAGATGAAAATCAGTGCAGATTAGACATATTAGAAAGCATCAGGTTGATGGTGTGTGTAGTAAGAGGCGGGAGCAGCGGGCTGTGTCCCGCTCTGCTCCTGGCCACATGTCTGCATGGCTATACCCAGAATACACAAATTACACACAAACTGGACTCATTTAAATACTGCCTGGCCCATTATTACTAGCCTCTTCTTGGCTGACTCTCACATCCTATTTCAATCCATTCTTTATAGTCTGTTAGTCACCACGAGGCAGTGGGCTTACCGGGAAGATTCAGCATGTCTGACCCTGGTGGCTTCATGGCGGCTCTCTCCCTGACTCAGTTTCCTTCCCAGCATACTGTTCTCTTTTCCCCGCCTATCTAAGTCCTGCCCTATCAAAAGACCAAGGCAGCTTCTTTATTAACCAATCAAAGCACAGAAATACAGAAGAACCTTCCTACACCAGGTGTGTGCACGCTGCCTGCAGACGCTGCTGTGCTAGCAGAAAAGCTTCTCCACTATCTACTAGCGTATTGTTCCTTTTAGAACACCACTTTATAAAGTCCAGTGGTAGGCTTGGTGGAATCAATCTTACTTTAAACTGCCTTAATTTTTAACAGAAAGAAGAAACCATTATGACCATGTGACTGTTTTGATACCTGAGTTACATTTTCATCCTCCTATAAGCACTCCTGCAAACATTTCTGATATACACACACACATAGATACATACATAACATACCTACACACATACACACACATAGTTGGTTTTTCCAGGAAGGGTTTCTCTGTGTAGCTCTGAGTGTCCTGGAACTTACTTTGTAGACCAGGCTGGCCTTGAACTCACTGAGATCTGCCTGCCTCTGCCTCCCAAGTGCAGGGATTAAAGGTGTGCACCTTTGCCATCCAGCCACTTTTGATGTTTATAAGACCTAATCCTAGGGCTGGAGCTATGACTCGGTGGTTAAGAGCATTTGTTGCACTCGCAGAGGACCTGGGTTTGGTTATCAGTCATCTGCATGGTGGTGGATAATCACCTGTAACTCTAGTCCCAGGGGATCCAATGCCCTTTTCCAACTTCTACAGTTACCAAGCATACACATGGTGCATATACATACATACAGGCAAAATGCTTACCTGAAAATTAAAATGAATAAATCTAATAAAAAGTTTCAAAAAACTAGCCTGTGGGAATGCTGGTGCCTCCCCTCCCCACAGTGCCATGCTGATTTTGAATATGTTTCTGATTGACAGTTGCTATAGCTACATGGGGAAAAATTCACAAAGCCTTGGGGAATTGTCTTCCTGTCCATGTAAGCTCCCCTCAGTGTACTGTCATCCTGATGACATTTGCCCCAGAGGCCAAGTCACAGATGCCCCTGTTGGTGAAATCTGGCCTAGTGTATAGTCAGGTGTGTTTTCTGGGGAGGAGTTAAGTGACAAACTTGCTTTATGGTGTATATATTCACGTGACTCACTTGTTTTTTTTTATATTTATAATATCCTATCTTTTGGTGGTCCTAGTCATAAGTATTAATTTCAAATTTCAGATACCCAACTCTCACTGTAGCTTTGAACTGTGACCAGCAGATGGTCACGAGAATGCCGTGGGGCCTGATAAACTCACGTGTTTATCTTCTCTGGCACGTTTTTGGTCATGACACTCTAGCGATCCCTTTAAAACCCCAGGAAGTGAAGGCCTAGTGCTGTGGAGCGGGTTTGCTGAAGCCGTCCTTTCCTGCATTGGGGCCTGTGGCTTGAAAGTAACGTTTCTATTGCCGGCTTCTGGTGGCCTCAGAGTGAGGTCTTGTGGGCTTTGCTCTGTGATCCCAGGGCCTGGGTGGTGACAGTGAGCAGAACCGTCAGAATTTCATACTCACAGTTTATCATTTGGCAGATGGCACCAGAGGCATAAAGTTGTTTTATTTGTCATGTTTTCAGGGGATTTTATTTCAGAAAGCTTTTATGGTGTGCAGAATACATCAGTTATGATTGTCCTGTGGAGGGGCTTCCAGTTTGGTTTGCCATCTTTTTACTTTTTGAAGACTTTTAAGAAAAGTTGGATAATCCTACCAATTACTAAAGGAACCATGAAGAATTGAGTGTGTTTGTTTTTATCTTTGTTTGGAAACTTTAGAAAAGTTAAACTTTCAGTCTAAATTTGTGAGATAAGATTTTGGGATGAAGTCTAGTTATCAAATGCAAAACAGGCAAAAGCAGTCCCGCAAAGATCTGACACCACGTTTTCTCTATAAAAATAGAGCATCGTAGCCTATGGTTGTAGTTGGTGAATTATTTTGTTTTTGTTTTTATGATATTTAGTTATGTGTATGTGTGTATCCATGTGGGTGTATGCCGCTTGTGTGTGGTGCCAGAGACAGATTGCTTTTGATGGAGATAATAAAAAAATCTTTAAACCATATGAATAAATTTGGCAAAGGTTAAGTGAATTGCAGCCATGAACCACTTGCAGTAGTTTCTAGTGCAAACCATCAAAGAAGCTTGCTGCAGCAAAACTGCATTCTGACCAATGTAATGTTTTACAATCCTAATACAAGCATCTAAAATGCATGTGTATGTGTTTGTGTATGTGTGTGTGTGTATGTGCGTGTGTATGAGAAAGAGAGGAAGAGGGAGAGACAGAGAAAGAGAGAGAAAGAGAGAATAAATGTATATCATATATTATGATGGAACTCCTGGCTGGTATGTGTGTATGTATGTATTTTTAATTGTGTGTGTGTGTCTGTATGTAGGTCTGTGCGCATAAGTGCAAGCGCCATCCAGGACCAGAAGAGGGTGTCAGATCTCCTGGAGCTGCTGTTACAGGCCTTTGTGAATTGCGTGTCGTGAGTGCTGAGAGCAGAACTGGGCTCCTCTGGAGAGCAGTAAGCACTCTTAACCACTGAGCCACCTTTCTGGCCCTAATTGTTTTTTCCCATGGAGGTTTGTGGAACAGGTTTTGGCTATGAATTTCAGGCTGAGTCGAAACTAATGATCCTCCACTTCAGTGCTGAGGTCACAGGTATGTGCCACCATGCATGTTTAACAGCACTGTTGTCACCATGGGGAAAGCACGCCCTGCCTTGGCATAACATTGCCAGGACTAGACAACCTGTCACATTCCTCTTGATTGCCTGAGTTTTATATCACCCACTATTTCTCTTGTAAAAACCTCAATTCTCCCCCACCCCTAGACTCCTATTCATGCCCCAGCTACTCATCTCCTGTCTGGACTTTGCAGTGTCTATGGAGCACACTCCTCTTCTGGGTGGATGCTTGCTAAGCCTCACTGGTGGGGAAGAGGAAGGTTTCTCATCATTTGTGTCTACCATTGCCCAGAGCATGGGCTTCGAGAATCGATAGAGGATATGGAAACAGCAACTTCCCTCCTACAGATTCACCATCCACTGCTGACCATCTCCTTTTTCTTTTTGAGATGTAAGATTAAGTTAGAACTATTGATCTGTTTTTATTCTAGTGGATTTGGAAATCGAAGTTGACCTTTAGTTATGTTGGGGGGATTCTGGTATGGTTGGCCACTGTTGCACCCTGGCTTCACAGGTTTTGAAAGGTAAGTAAAGTGCTCAGCAGAGGCATCAAACTGTGACTACCGGAGTCACTACTGTCACCAGTCACATGCCAAGGACCAGAACTGAAGGCGTGTGCCACCACTGCCTTGCCGGGGACATCATAACTTATACTTTTACTTGTTAACTTAATTGTTCCAAAACATGTTGATGGTTTCAGAGTACATACTTAGTTCATATTGAGTCAGTCTATATATACTAAGAGTATATACTTAGTTCATATTGCGTCTATGCTGTCTATAAATATTTGGACAATAAGGTAGGAAGTAGGTACCTGCAGGTTGCCCTTGTCCCTGTCTTTCAGATATGACCCTTCTTCATATTGTACTAGTGCAGAGGACATTGTTGGCCATGGGCAAGACTCCAAAAAGTCTGTCTTCTTTGGGGGCCATACTACAGGAGGTGTGTGGTGTTGAGAGAGCTGCTGGCCAGCTGTGTAGAATGTTGACTAAGGAAAATACAAAACCATTTCTTTTGGAATAACTGAGCAGGGATGTGCTCAATATTTACAAGGCACAATGGTTCTTAAGACTGGACCCAGAAATGTGGAAGCTAAAGAGACTCAAAGTACAGTAGGGAGATAAAAGAAGCAATAAGCAACAGAGTGCATCAAAACAACCCCCCAAAACAACAATTGCGTGCTAGGATATGGCCTGTTGCACTCATTATCTTTTTAAAACTCAATATTTATTTTGCTCTTTTTTTACTTTCTGAGTCAGGGTTTCACTGTGTAGCCCTGGCTGTCCTGGAACCCACTTTGTAGACCAGGCTGACCTCGAATGCACTGAGATCCCACTGCCTCAGCCTCCCGAGTGCTGGGATTAAAGGTGTGTGCCACTACCGCCTGGCAAAACTACATCTCTAGTGGCCAATTTTTAGTTTTACCATACACTTTCCTAGTGCCTTCTGGCAAGGCTTTTGTTTTTATTTTACCCCAACCGATGACTGAGTGTCTTCTCCCAGTAGTGTGGCTTGTGATAGTAACAGAGTCTCTTCAGTGTCATTCCTGCTGACCTCTGTGAACACGGGGTTGTGGGAATGTTTTTTCCACGTCCTGTTGGTTATTTGTTTCTTCTATATGGCACACAGCTCATCTTTTACCTGGGTTATGACTAGCCTGTTCTTGTTTTAAATAAAGATAATCATGCAGAATAGATGTCAAGCCTTTGTTGTCTGTTATAAGTAAATGTTCAAAGCAGATATAGCATCTCTTGGCTTTATCTGTGAGCCAGTTCACTGAAATATGATAGTACCATACTGAGTTTCATTCATTCTTAAAGAGTCGGCTAATTGTGGTGCCAGAGTAACCTGCTTTCTAGCAGGGTCATGGTGAAGTACAGTATCAGTGGGCCAGTGTCGTCCTCTTTTGGAGTGTCAGGGAACCCATTGCTGCCGAATTCTGTAACCCTTTGGCTTCTCAGGTATCACCTTTATTTGAGTATTCAGTGTGTGAGAAACTTTTAGGTCAGCAGGCATCTGTGACCCACTGACTCTCTTTCCCTTCCCTTCTGGAAATGGGGCCTTGAAATCCCATATTTATCTTTTCAGAAATCGTGCCATCCTTAAAGCCTCATCCTCCTGTTGTGGGCAAAGTGACTCATCACAGCATTGAACTGTACTGGGATCTGGAAAAGAAAGAGAAACGGCAAGGACCACAGGAACAGTGGCTTAGGTTCTCCATCGAAGAGGAAGACCCCAAGATGCACAATTATGATGTCATTTACACGTAGGTGCAGACACAACTGCTCGCATTGCATCTTGCTTTGCTCCCGGTAAAATGGTTACCCAGTGGCTAAGAAGCCACTGGCTCATCTGAAGTCAAAGAATAAGACCGGGACCTTTTGGTGAATGATCATTAGTGGGGAACTTGGGAATGAACTCTGAGAGCTTCTTTAACTCCTGGAGTATGCTAGTGTATATCACCTATGTCTAAAATGTATAGACAGGAAAAAAAAATACTTGGATGTCGTGAGCTGTGGTTCCCATTGGGTTTTGTTAATGGATGCACTTCTGGTCCATGCCAGCCAACTGTTCCAATCTCTTGTGACACTGTTGCTCCCTTTCCAACTCTCTCCACCTAAAATAGCCTTCGTTTCGGCCTCGAGGAAGCAAGGTTTGTCCCCATATCAGGACATTTCTTGTTATAGTTTCCCTGGCATTCTCTTCTGACTTTTCTGGCTGGATCCTTCCCAGAATATGAATCTGAGATGAAGCTCCTCCTCCACACTTCCTCCTCTCTCTAAAGGCCACAGACCTTGCCAGCCCATCTGCCCCTCCAAGCCGCCTTACCTCAAGTCCTCATTCAGGCATTTGGGAAGCCAGCACTGCACTGGGGATTTCCCACTGGCGGCTTGTTCTTTTCTGCCTCCCACCCCCATTTAGGAACAAATGGAGACAGGTGAGATTTCCTCCTAGTGCAGCACTCTGTCCCAGCTCCTAAACCACTGCTGGCCGGCTCAGGCCCTCACAGAGCTGTGGCTTTCCCGCAAACAAGTGCTGTGGGAGCGAATCCTAGAGTTGCCTTCTCGTCACCTTTTCCTTAACTTCCTCTGGCTGCTTAGCCTGTTGCAAAATAAAGTCACTTCTTTCTGTGACTTAGAAATTCCAGAAAGAGATGCAAGTGTGAGTCTTACTTAGCCTTTACAGTAGGTACGTGGTTTAATACAGAAGAGCCTGTGGCCCCCTCCCACCTTTCCCTGGTGCCCTGGGGCACACAGTGCTGCAGTGAGTCACAGGCAGCAGGCTGGCAGTGATGCAGTCAGGATCCAACATGTTCAGTGGGCTGCCTGTCTGCCCTTTCCTCAAGGGGCATTGTGCCCCAGTGCTGATGTGGGGGGATGGTGATGATGCCCTTGGTAACTTTTCTGATCTTGTGCCACACCCCCGCCCCTCCTCTCCTCTTCTAGTGTCACTCTCCCTCCACTCCACTCTAGTTGTTACCTAAGTGGTAATAGCCTGATGGTTGAGAAGCATTTTTCTGTGTCCAAACAAAATATAGTATTATCTGAAATACAGTTGCCATATGAAAATCATTTTGGAGCCTGGACCCCTGTTCAGTTAGGTTTCTACTGGAATAAACACTATGACCACAAGCAACTTGATGAGGAAAGGGTTTATTGCAGCTTATTTATTTATTTATTTCCATACATTGAGGGAAGTCAGAGCAGAACTTGGAGGCAGGAGCTGATGCAGAGGTCATGGAGGATGCTGATGACTGGCTTCCTCCCCAGGATTTGCCTAGCTTGTTTGCTTAACTCCCAGGACCACCTTCCCAGCACTGGCACAATGGACTGTGCTCTCCCGTATCAATCATTAATCAAGAACCCCCCCATAGTTTTGCCCATTGGACAAGCTGGTGGGGACATTTTTTCAACCTAGGTACTCTCTTTCCAAATGACTTTAGCTTATGTCATATTGACCAAAAAAACCTATCAAATCCCCAAGATGTTCCCTAATCATGTCACACTTTGTACTATTAAAATGATTTCCTTCTAAAAGCATACATATGTAATATAAAATGTATTGTGTGTGTGTATGTGTGTGGTGCATGCATGCATATGCAGTTATATGTACCCATGGAGGGCAGATGAATATGCTGCATGTCCTGCTCTTTAATTCTCTGCCCCTGTTCCATTGAGACAAGTTCTTTTATTGAATCTAGCTTGCCCTCCCCCTGCTCCCATAGCCTCCTGCCAGGCAGGCTGGCCAGCAAGCCCCAGTGATCCTCATCCTCCTGTCTCTCCCCACCCCAGTGTTGGGGTTCCAGGTCTTTTTTGTTTATTTGTTTGTTTTGAGACAGGGTTTCTCTGTGTAACAGTCCTGGCTGTCCTGGAATTCATTTTATAGACCAGGCTGGCCTCGAACTTATTGAGTTCCACCTCTCTCTGCATCCTAAGCACTGGGATTAAGGGCATGTGTCAACACTGCCTGGCTTGCCAGCTTTTAAATGTAGGTACTAGGATCAGAACTTGGGTCCTAATGCTTTTATGACAAGTGCTTTTTATTTATTTATTTTTTAAAAGCCTATTGAGCCATTTTCCTCAGTCTCAATTATATTTTAAGTATTTTTATGAAGGAAGAGAAAGATAGGACCCTCTATTTGTTCAACTTGTACTTGGCCAGAGCTGTTCTGGTTATGTTCCTTTGCTACCTGTTGACCTGCTGGTCCCTTCCTCCCTCCTTCTCTCCCTCCCTTCCTCTCTCCCTCCCTCCCTCTTTCTTTTGCCAAGTGCCCAGGCGTTGTTTAAAGACAGCAGCCACGTACACCAGCCTCTAACCCCATGCGGTGTTTGTACAATTCACCTTGGCCCTGGAAACATGGCTGCTTCCAGGTTAGAGAACAACAGTCTTTGATGATGGCCTGCCATCCTGAGCATCTCCTGCAGACCCTGGTTCCACGGGCCTTGGTGAATGTTTTATCCCTTGGAAGTGTGTGCCTGAACACTAGGTGGCAGGCTTGGACTGCAGTGGTCCCAACCTCATTTGCCAACTCACGGCTCTGTCTCCGGTTATGAAGACCAGCGAATGCCTTGTAGTGTGCACTGGGCTGGTGGACTTGGCCGTTTCCTCTTGCCTGGGCAGTTTGGCTCTGGTCCATCGCCAGGATGTCTTGCATCACTGGAGCGGTCTTTGGCTTGGGCTTTCCTTATAGTTCTCGGAAATACAGTTACCCAGTTTTGTGGGTTCTCCCTCTGTTCCCCTTCTTGAAGCCAGGGCATTCCACTCCACTTTCTGTCTGGTTTGCAGATGTGCCCCAGGACCTGCCCTGCTAAGACGTCTGCCAGTGAGACGAGCCCCCTTGCTGCCTTCTCTTCTTCTACCCTGAAGGCTGATGTTCTTTTTACTTTCATTTTCATGTCTCAAGTGGGTCTTTTTTGCATGGAGGACGAAGGTCGGCATGATCCTTGGATGTTGACTCCCTGAGTGTTATTTAATCATGACACCTGGTCCACTGTGAAGGTAGTTTTCCTTTTGAAATTGTGTGTGTGAAGCATGTGCACACACGCAAGTCTACACATAAACACTCACACCCCTTGGGTGGTAGGTCTAGTGCCCTGATAATTTTTTCTTTTGTTCTGTTTTGTTTGTTTGTTTGAGACAGAATTTCTCTGAGTAGCTGTGGCTGTCCTGGAATTTACTCTGCAGACCAGGCTGGCCTTGAACTCACAGAGACCCACCTGTCTCTGCTTCTCTAAGTGCTGAGATTAAAGGTGTGCACCACTGCCGCCCAGCCCCTGACAAATTTTAAAGTGTTCTGTTTTGTGTTTTGAGATGAAACCTTGCAATTCTCTCTAGACTGATCCCAGGATCCTGGGCTCAAGCGATCCTTGTGTCTCAGCCTCCCAAGCAACTGGGGCCATAGGCGTGTACCTGGCTCTCCTAGCAATTGGCTTAAATCTACCACTAAAAGCATCTTATATCCAGGCAGTCCACACACTGTTCTGCTATCTCCCACCTCAATTACTGCACGAGCTTCCTAATTGGCCCTGTCCGCTGCCTACGGCCTCGCCTTCCCACAGCCTCATCGCAGGCAGCCACAGCAGGCCTCATGAACCATACAGATCCTGCCTGTCCTGGCTTAACAACCTCCTTTGCTTCCCCTACATCTTTCCAGTAAAAACCAGTGCTCTCTGGATGAGCCACAGGCACACTGTTCCCTCTGACTGCCTTCTCAGTCTCTCCAATACTCCCCACCCGTCCACTCCTCTCCTCCATGCTCCTCCATGCGCTTTCCCATCCGACACTGCTCTGAAAGTCGCCTTCAGTATCCCACACTTGTTTCAGGTCCTGCCTAAGCCCGCTCCTCACTGAAGGGTCCTTACTCCTGTCCCAGACCCCCAGCTTATCCTGTGTTTTCCTCCTCAGGACTTAACTACCCCGATACGCTGTACATGCTTACTTATATGTCTAATTTACCATGTGGTTTTTGCAACATGGGGAATTTCTATCTGACCCCAGTGCCACTAGAACAGTGTTCAGTATGTCCTGGAACTCAATAATATAGGACAAGGGAATGGATAAAAATCATGATAGGGTGCTAACTTCCTATACTGGAGAAAGTTTATGCTCAGAAATGAGAGCTAATAAGGCAGGTGTGAGCAAACTGTACACATACATGTGCGCTCTCTCTCTCTCTCTCTCTCTCTCTCTCTCTCTCTCACACACACACACACACACACACACACACACACACACACACACATCCCTGTACCTTAGAGGACCAACCCTACCCAAACTGTAGTGAGGATGCTCACTTAGCAATGTAGTCCACTTCCTCATAAGAATAATCTGTTGCAGTCTAGTTTTTATTTTCTATATTATAATTTTCAGCCCATGTAGTATTTCAGGGCATTTATACTGCTGGGTTTAGAGATCTCACATTGTGATAAGTATATTTATATTTCTTACACGTCAGCCTTATTATTCAAATGTTTTTCTTAATGCCACCAGAACCTTTTCTTTATTATATTGCTGTATAACAAACTGTGGGTCTGTCTGTCTGTCTGTCTGTCTTCCTGCTGGCCCGTGATGGCACTAGCTTCTGCTCCATGTATAGTGCTTCTGCTAGCCAGAGGTTGGCATGCAGGATGCTGCCTAGACTTTTTTTTCTCTCTTCACTGCCTACCACTGTCCAGTGGTAAGTTCCATCTTACTGTGTGGCCCCTCGACAGCAGGGAATTAGAGCTTTTTTT
>JAQHUG010000016.1:215082-225582 GCA_028555095.1 Dicrostonyx torquatus | reverse complement strand
TGTCAGAGGAAACGCACAGCTTATTTTCTTGCCTCTGTTGGATTTTGTCATCTGAAGTGACTTTGTGGTGTAAGTTTCTGACTTCTCCTGGAATCTCAGTTTTGGATAAAATCCAAAAGGGAAAGGGTCTTAGTAAACTTGGAGCTGGGTGCTGTTGCTAGATCTCACTGAGGCATCTTTCTCTACATGGCCTAGAACTGATGCATCCTAGCCTCACTCTGCTTGAGGCACACAAGGCCTTCATCTTGGGGCTGGCACCCTTTGGTCCCTACATTTTATTCTGACACATCTTGTTGTGGAAGTCAGGGAGACCTGTCTCGCAGGACACCATGCAGCTTCTCTCTTCTTCCACCCACCATTGCTCATGCAGGGGAATGCATTCAGGGGAATCCAGAAAGCTTCAGGCTCTGGGTGGGAAGGAGATGGAAGGGTGGAGGTTACTCCCCTATTCAGGGACAGGAGTGGCACTGTTCTGTAACCCTTTCATGCTACACCTTGGGGAAGAGATTGATTTCCCAGTGGGTCCTGGGGCTGAACAAGTGAGACCTTGTGAGTGACAAGTGCATCTCATTATGCTGCTGCCCCTTCTCTGGATCCATGTTTTCAGGCGAGCTTCTATCAGGCATGATGTTGACTGTAGGAGAGAGGGCCTGCAGCACACTGACTGATTCATCTCTGCCTTGAGATCATCTGGGGCTGCCTGGCTCAACACCTTGCAAGAAATGGGCATGGGATAAGTTTGAGTTCATGGAACAGAACTTGTATGTAAATATTTAGGTTGAGCACAAACATCCTCTAACAGTTCGTTTGAGAATCGTAATGTATGGCTTTGGCCTCTGCAGAAGCCGCGTTGAGGATGAGAGAGCAAAGAGAGAAAGTGATGGCGAGCTTGGAGTGCACTGAAGGGAAGAGAGCAAGCGCTAGAGTGAAGTGGAAAGAGCAGAGTTGGAAGTAGTGGGGCCTCATCCAAGGTCAAGCCTTTGCTCCACAAGGAAAGACACACTTAGAGACAGAATTGAAAGCAGGATACTCGGGATCCACTAAAAACCCAATAAAGACCTCTGCTAGTAGACTATTTCTATGAAGAACACATGCGCATGCCATTGTGCCCCAAGCACTGTGTGAAACATTTTTTAGTGGGGGGAATATAAGCAAATGTTTATTTATTCTAGATAGCAAACCAGTGACACTAAGGAACAATTTTATCAAAGTTCAACTTGGTGAACCCAGGGGATTATTTTTTTTTTCTGGGAGGATGGATGAGAAGTTAGTTACAGAAACATGGAGGACTCAAAGGCAGCTGTGTGAAAGGTGCTGACTGACAAAAGCTGAAATTCTGAAGCTCTGAAAAACTTGAAGGCAGCTCCACAGGTGAGAGACTCTCTACTCAGGCAGCAAAGGTAATGCAAAAGTTCCTTTTCTCTTAAGTCCAGGCTGGTGCGAGAATCCTTCCCCTGGCCTTCTGAATTTTATTGGTTTCAGGAACTTGCTAAGACTTGTGAGTTGATTGCTTCCAGAGTCTCATGAGCTTTCCCCATCTCTTCCTGGATGGAATGTTTGAAATGGAGGGAAATTGCTGAGCAACACCTGGCTAGGCCCTGTGGGGCTAAGAGGGTACATGGCACAAAGGCACAGAGGTTACCACCTGTGACACACACACTTCTGTCAAGGAATTCAATAAAGCAGGATCATATCTATACTGGAAATTGACAGCATTCAAAAGTTGCTTCCTCCTATTGTTACCTGCTATTGGAAAATGCTGCTTAAGTGACCTGGCATGCGGGCAAGGCAAAGGCTGAACACTAACTTTACACGTGAAAAGATTTTCTTTTTGTAACCCGCCCCTGCAAACAAAATCTCACCTGCACTGTCAGTGAAGGGGTGTAAATATAAGACATTCAATCCTCAAACATGGCATCAAATGCACAAATCTTTAAGATATTAGTCTCAGGAAATGACATAAAACCAGGACAAGGCCGAGGTGGTCAGAGGCATCCATGTTTGTCTCCTTCTGTCCAGGGGCTATTCGACAAAGCATGTGGTTGAAGGTCTAGAACCAAGAACACTGTACAGATTCCGACTGAAGGTCACCAGCCCCTCTGGAGAATATGAGTACAGCCCAGTCGTCTCGGTGGCTACAACCAGTGAGTACACTCATGCACCATGCTCCCTTCTTATAGATATGAAACCCACAAACAATTTAGAGAGAAAAGTAGTGTGTTCTCCCAGGCCTCACTGGAAGCAGAGAGAACTCCAATTGTAAGCTCTATGATGACTTGGTTGGTTGCCTGGGCCACCTTACAGCTGGCCATGAGGACAGCCAGCTCTGCTTTTCCAAACTGGGAGAGCTGACATGGTCCCAGGGCTGTCCTGCTCATGGGCATTGGGTGCAGGGTGGAAGTTAACCTTTCTTAGGAGTGGGCCGGCAGGGAAGGACGGAGTATGACTTCTTCCACACGTGTCTACTGTTTGCTTCTGTGCACGTATGTGTCCTGTTCGGTCACAGATTTCTGGCTCCCTGGGTACTGAGACTGAAGAGAATCACGATCAATGCTTCCCCAGCCACAGAGGTGGGCAGGGAGGCTAGCCACACTCCCTCTGACCACCTTGGCCTTGTCCTGGTTTTCTGTCATTTCCTGTGATTGATATTCTAAAACAGTAAAAATGTGTTCGAGGATGGAAAGTTTCATATGCGTTCACACCCTTTCATTGAAAGTGCAGGTGGGATTTTGTTTCGGGGGAGGGTTGTACAAAGAAAATCTTTTCCCCTGTAACGCTAGTTTTCAGTTGTATCTAGTGTGACTCTTGCCTTGTCTGCGTATGTTCTGCCATTTGCCATTATGCCCTCATGATGAAGGCAATTCAGATCCTGAGCCACCTCACTGTGCCTTTGGTTGCAAGGGTGGTAAGAGGGGTCTGACTCTGGATGAACAGACATGGTGGGAGGCGGGGTCTTCACCTGTGGTCCTAAGGGATGCTTAGTCATGACACAGGTAATTTCATAGGAGACATGTAGTAGTCAATTATATAGGTCAGCTATTATTAAGAGGGCCTGCTCCTTAATCTGGTCATCTGAAAGTAATATTTATTCCTGGAGCCCAGGAAGAAGGAAAGAAGGCAGAACAGAGAGAGAAAGAGAGAGGAGAGAGAGAGAGAGAGAGAGAGAGAGAGAGAGAGAGAGAGAGAGAGAGCACACTTGGAACACAGGAACACAGAAAGGCAAGGTCAGGGAGCAGTAGGCACGGGAAATACAAACATAGAGCCTGCCTTTGAAAGAACTCTCTGGGGCCACAGGCAGGATGCTTTCCCAGGCAGCCTCTGCACTTCCTTCTGACTTTCTCCTGCGGTTCCACACCTCCCACAGCCACCACTCCTTTCTCAGTTCTCACAGAGTACCTAGTCCCCTGGTCTGCCCACTGCACATGCTCTGTGGGCAGAGTTGGGTCAGGGCTGATTTCGTGTGCAGGCTTCTTCCCTGCGCACACTTCTGCTGGCCCCGCCGTGAGGCAGGTTCAGCATTTCTTCCGTCCTATTTAACATATTTGCCTGCCCTTATACTCCACCACTATCGTAGGCTCCTGGATGGAGGGTGAAGGGCCAGCCATCTCTCATATGTGGGGCTGGGTGGGTGGATGATTTAATTAAGATGCAGTGGTAGAGGTAGACTCACAAAGAGGCACACTGGCTTTTGTCTCTTTCATTGTTTGCTCACTCTTATGTCCCTTTCTCACCAACTGGACAAGTTCATCTGACCCTAGCTGGAGGCAACTTGCTATGGTAGCTGCAGGTGTCCTGCTGTTCCCTGAACAACACATCTAAGCCAGGAAAGGGCTTCTGACTTTTTTTTTTAAAGAAGGTAGAGAGATTGGCCTGACCCTGCAGATCAGGTGAAGAGGGATATGCTTGTGGCTAAGTGTGCTTCTTGCCCAACTGACTTTAGAGACACAACTGTAGATATCTGGCCTATGATTTTGCCCTTATATGACTTCTATAGGAAATTAGGTAAGACCTCTTAAGGGATAGGGGCATGCCGGTAGTAACTGTGTGTATGTGTGTACATGCATGCAAGCATGTCGTACACATACCCACATACCCACGCTCACACGATAGCACTCTCAAATAGTGTCCTTGAGTGTTTCTCTACTAGCCTCATGACGCTATGGTCAGTGGAAAGACTGGTGTCTTTGGTGGAGGCAGGCCTCTGGCTCTGCTGATTGATGGCTCTTCCCTTATTTTATTCTATTCTAATATTCAGTGCGGGGCTCTCTTAAGGGGCCTGAAGATGCTAAACAGAGAATCGAGAATGCTCATATTATACAGAGCAAGTAAAAATGCTTCTGTGGGTTTATAATTTGCATTTAGTTTGAGAGCATTTTAATGAATCACAAAAGCCTGCACTTTGTTCGAATAAAGGATGCTCAGCCTTTTTTTTCTTCCCAGGTAAAGTACACGAGGCTCTTGCTTAAATGAAGCATGCAATTTTAATCAGTCAGACCCTTAAAAAGAAAGAAAAACAGCTGCTACTTGTTAATTGGCAAATATCTTCTCCAATGAGTTCATGATTTATTCACAGTTTTTAATAAAGACCTGAGTTCCACCGAGGAAGGTGTTATCGCCATGTTCTACTTGTGGTCACTTCTGCAGCTAGATGACCCTCATTGAGAGTGAGATGGCTTCTCAAAGTCCACCCTGCCCATCCCCTCCTAGGGGGTGTCCACTGAGTACACTGTATCCAGTCCAGCCTAGGTGGGCACCCCATAGCATCCTCGACATGATGCCTGCAGTCACAGCACCCAGAGTGAGCACTGTGGGGTCGGACCCCCCAAGGCCGGCCTGTTCTCTAGTCAGTTGCACATGCTGAGGTCATTCTCCTGGGCCAGGCCTGTGGAGTCTTGAAGAGCTCATGCTTGGAAGGGTGGAGCATGTTGCTCACTCTGGACTTTCCTCTCTGTTCTCCGGCCTCCTGCCTATAGCAGAAGTGAAAGTGGCAGTCAAGGGCCTTTTCACTGTGTTTTGTGAAATTCTTGCTCACAGGTTTTCTTTGTAAAATGTTTTTAAATATTGTGTGTATGTGCACGAGTGTGCGTGTGCATGTGTGTGTATGTGTAGGTCAGAGGACAGCTTTGTTAAGTTGATTCTCTCTGTCCACCTTCCCATGGGATCTGGCATGGCATTCAAGTTCCCAGGCTTGTGTGTAGCAAGTGTCTTTACCCCCAGGCATGCCACCAGTCCATGTTAATAGGTTTTCCTGGACTGATCCACCTGGTTCTAGTGGGATTCTCAGTTTTTCTTTGTCTTCCCTGGGACAGCATCTTGGTAGCTGGGGAGTACTGAGCTATCATTGAGAGGGACTCTCGTAACTGACCAGTGTTTTTTGTTTTTTCCCAAGCCTCATCAAGGGAGATGTATGAGCAAGGATTCTGCTTTTCTCTGTCTCTGTGAGGTGGTCCCTTTGTTCACAGAATCCCATGGGAAGCACCAAGGATCCCTAGTAGAAGTGGGTATAGACAGCACATTTATTTTAGCTGTGTGTCATAAAGCCTAAACATCTTTGCTACACACAGCTATACAGTGAGGTGGGAGTGCAGTGAGGTAGGAGCATAGTGAGGTAGAGTATAGTGAGGTAGGAGTGCAGTGAGGTAGAGTGCAGTGAGGTAGAGTGCAGTGAGTTAGAAGTGCAGTGAGGTGGAGTGCAGTGAGGTAGAAGTGCAGAGAGGTGGAGTGCAGTGAGGTAGGAGTGCAGTGAGGTGGAGTGCAGTAAGTTAGAAGCACAGTGAGGTGGAGTGTAGTGAGGTGGGAGCACAGTGAAGCAGAATGCAGTGAGGTGGGAGCGCAGTGAGGCAGAGTGTAGTGAGGTGGGAGCACAGTGAGGCAGAGTGGAGTGAGGTAGGAGCACAGTGAGGTGGGAGCACAGTGAGGCAGAGTGCAGTGAGGTAGAGTGCAGTGAGTTAGAAGTGCAGTGAGGCGGAGTGCAGTGAGGTAGGAGTGCAGTGAGGTAGGAGTGCAGTGCGGCGGGAGCACAGTGAGGCAGAGTGGAGTGAGGTAGGAGCAGAGGTGGGAGCACAGTGAGGCAGAGTGCAGTGAGGTAGAGTGCAGTGAGTTAGAAGCGCAGTGAGGCGGAGTGCAGTGAGGTAGGAGTGCAGTGAGGCTGAGTGCAGTGAAGTGGAGTACAGGTAGCCAGTGCAGAGATGGGGACTGTTACAGGTGCTTCCAGACCTTGCTCTGAATATCACAAGTCCACATTCCCTGACGCTTTTAGGCGTCCATGTTTATTTGACACTTGTTGGGAAGGGCAGGGGCAATTACATTTATTTTAGATTCTGTGTTTTAAAACACAGTAAGAATAGTAACATAACTATGAATCAGTCAGATACCTCAATGCCTATTAAATTATGGCCCCATGAGGGACTTGACCATAAGCTCTGATGCTGCCTACTCCTAACCAGTGACCTTGGATAGCTTTGCTCAAATCTGATTTTGTAACCTAGAGGAGAATTTGGGAAGAATGTGGAGTCCTTACTAGTAAGTGTAGATTTAGAATGCTCTTCACATTGAAAAGTTCGGTAGAGACCAGATGAACTTCCGACACTCCCATGCATGACTCGGTAACTTGCTTTTGTGGCAGCTGGATCTTGAGACACACACAAAAGGGTTCTTTTGTAGATAATAGGCTTCTTATAGGCAAACTGCCTCTCCCTTTATGTAGGAAGGAAAGGAGGGAGGACAAGGCCCTGCTTAGTTAATCCCCTGAAGTGTAGAGGTCACACAGTGGTCTGTGGAGGAGCCCACTTCAATGCATCTGAGATCCTCATCCATGACACTGCTGACTTTCTGAATATGGCTAGGCCACGCATGGTGACAAGCTGTCCTGTCCTGACCCTGCCCTGCTAGATGCCAGTAGCATCTCCCAAGTTGTGACAACAGATGTGTCAAATGTCTTTGGGAGTATAAATTCCCTTTAGTGAGATCCCTGGGCTGGCAGGACCTTCCTTAGAAGAACAAGGCTGGCCAGGCCCATGGCTTTGGAAGCTTTGCACAATACCTGGATTTGAATGAAGCCTTTGGTCTAAAGATGTGTGAAATGATGAAAAAGATGTCTAACACGACTGAATAAATCTTTTGGAGATTGGTAAACTTTAGAAGACAGTGGTTTCAAAGCAATTTAAGTTGATATCAATTGATTTTTACCTAAAAAGAGAGAAGGATCCAGCTGTGGCCAACATGACCCACTGTTTCCAGTTTTCATCACACTCCCACCCCAGTCACTTGGTCACTTTGAATGTCTATCACTTAGTGAGGACTCCATTGCCTGGGATCTGATGCCCTAGAGAGACTAGAAAGGAAAAGGGCTGCCAGCTGGTTCTGCAGGTGGGCTGTGAGAGGGAGTGCGAGGGCTGGGGGCAGGCACCTCAGGAGGGAGTCTGGGCTCAGAACTGTGTGATGGGGAAGGACTTGCTATAGAATAGTAAGTGTGAAATTGGTGGTAATATTAATGAGAAAAGTGTGTTTGGGGACCCCATTTATCCCATTTTCTCAGAGACCCCTGTGGTGCTAACTTAGATCAGGAGCTACAAACTGAAGCCAAGCAGGCTTCGCAAGCATGGGAGGGGTGCTGGATCTGGTAGGCTGTGGGAGGACCAGGGAGCTGTATTAGACATGTTTACCACTGCATCACTTATGCACCTTTGAGCTCAGCCATGCTGATTTGAAAGGCATGGGGTGCGGAAGGAGTGAAGCCATAGACTAGTAGTTGGAAGAGAATTTCTTCCAGTGGCCAGTCGTGTTGAGGCTGAGGGTGTTGATTTGCTGCCCCCTTCCCACCTCAGAGTTGACGTCATATCCCCGTGCCAGCCACTGCCCCTCTGTTTCCCACTGATCTTTTTGTCTTCTTAGGCTCATCCCCACCGTTTCCCATTTGGCAGATTACCATCTCCCTTTAAGGGGTTTCTCAATGCTCCCCACTCCCAGTGGGTATGAAGCCCAACTGCTCTCCCAACATAGGGAGCTAAAGCACTTGTCCTTGATGGACTAATTTAGCCACTTTGGTAAAAGAAAGCAGCATGTTGTGACAGTTGCCGGGGTTTCCTTGGTCATGGGAAACATTAGGAAGAATTATTCCTATGGCAGCACTCACGAAGAAACACCTTACGATTTGAAAATGTCCCAGTTCCTTGGGTCAGTCTGTGAAGTTTCTCTTAACACGTGAAAAACGGGTCTTTGTCAGTAAAAGTGCAGTTCAGTGGGAAATGTGAGCTCTACTGACAGGGACAAGTCCATGCCTTCTTGGAAGCGAAGGTGAACGTCCACCCAAGGCCACAGGAGACAGAGTGGGGTCGAACTTCCCACCCCTGCATTTTGGATGAAGGCTGTCCATCTGCTTTCTCTAGGAGAGCCCATAAGTAGCGAACACTTCCATCGTGCTGTCAACGTGAATGATGAAGATCTCCTGCTTCGAATACTGGAAGGAGGGTGAGAGAGCACAGCCGGGTTTTTTATTCTTTCTTCCAATGCCCAGGCACAGGCACACACGGCACAGCTTTATTTTATTTTCCTAGACAGATTCCCTAGCGTCTTCGAAAGCACCTCCCACACTGACATCTGGTGGCTGGTATGAGGTAGGGAAGCCTAGCTAATAAAGAGTCATAAGACCCCTGTAAATGACGCAGTTTGTGAGTTTTTGATGAAAACTGTCAAAGGAAATGACAGGTCTGGGCATTACGCTTTGGCCCCAGCTGCAATTATTATCCTTTGGCTCTCAGCCCAGCATTGAGTACAGGTCAGTCTGAAATGCCCACATGTAATACCAGGTGATGCTTGGAATCAGCGAACCAGCTGTCTTAGAGACTACAAGGTTGGAAGGACTCTAGAAAAAAGGGGAGGGGCACGGCTGCCACAGGAGCAATGCTTGAGGGTGCACCCCCACCATGTAGATGCAATTTAGATTCTTCTGTAGCATGGTTTTGTGCACCTCAGAAAGCAGTGGTTTCTGAACTGGGACTTGGTAAGTTGATGAGAAGTTTCCACAGAATGCCAAGCTCCTTGACTGGCAACAAGAGATGGGCATTCTTCCCTGGGCAGCATCAGTACACAGCCCTTAGGAGAGTGAGGAGCCAAGGGAAAAGTCCAGGCCCTGGCCATACCTGCTTCTATGATGGAACAGAGCATTGGTGCCATGCTGTTCCCAACTCATGCCAAGAGGCTCTGCTGGTCACAGACGATTCCATGGAAAGGCATGATGGTTTTGAGTTGGAGGAAGCCCCCGTTCCAAGTAAAATGACAATGTTTTTCATGAAAAATTAAACCTTTAAAGCTATTAGGGCATTGTAAGACAACAGAAACTTAAAGTCCCCAGAGCAACCGATGGTTTTGGAAAAAGGAACCATTTCAGCCCCTGTTAACTTCAGGTGTCTCTGTTGCAAATGACAAACTTCCTCTCTCTTTTCCTTAAGCCATGTAAAGGTGGACGTGCCCAACAAGTTTGGCTTTACTGCGCTCATGGTTGCTGCTCAGAAAGGCTTTATCAGGTACGGCTTCTCCCTGTCCCTGTAGTTTGTAGCCAGCATGGGATGGTTGCTGCTCAGAAAGACTATACCAGGGACGGCTTCTCCCTGTCCCTGTAGGTTACAGCCAACATGGGATGGTAGCTTCTTTTCCCTTCCCAAAGGCTCCCCTGGAATGGCTTCCATCCAGGTGCTTGTGTTGGGTTTGGCAGCACACAAACTCGTTTGTATTTAGTCTCACACCATATATTGTATACGTCTTGGGAACAGTCAAGATTGGAATTTGAATTTTTTTAAACAAAGTGGATGAGGGCATTCTGGGAATGGACTTCCCCTTGAGGTTGCCATTATCTGTCCCACAGGGATGGCTCTAAGCACTAACATCGTATCTTTCAATCATATTTCTCTTTGACTTGCAACAATGCCAATTGAGTAACACTAGAAATGTTTCCTCATTAAGTGTTGCTGTTTGATCCTTTATTAAAAATGGCCATTAAAATGACATGAACTATTTGTGCCATGTGGGCAGGGTGGGTATGATGAGTGATTCACTGAAGGCTGGAACCCTATTTTTAGTGACGATCAGTGGGCTTCCCGTTTAACAGAACTTCCTGTCTTCAGAATGGGTAGAGAGGACAGTGTGGTAAGGATGCCTTGAATGTCACATTACTAAGTTTCATTGGGTCACCATGGGCTCCAAGTCCCCGAAGCTATTTATCTCACTACTTTCAACTTGGTTCCACTCAGGCTTGTGAAGATCCTAGTTTCCAGTGGCACAGATGTGAATCTGAAGAATGGAAGTGGCAAGGACAGGTAGGAGGTGGGGTAACTCCGAGAGCTGGCGTAGTTGCTGCTGTGTTATTAGACTGTTCTTGGGTTGTTGTTGTTGTTGTTTTTTTTTGCCTTACATGTTTTGTCCAGTTTATTGTGAAAGTCCTGAGAGGTGGGTGGGTCCTACTGGGAAGATGGGATAACAAAAGCTGGCTTGTTCATCTGTGGT
>JAQHUG010000016.1:160736-214117 GCA_028555095.1 Dicrostonyx torquatus | reverse complement strand
TATTTATTCCTGGAGCCCAGGAAGAAGGAAAGAAGGCATAACAGAGAGAGAAAGAGAGAGGAGAGAGAGAGAGAGAGAGAGAGAGAGAGAGAGAGCACACTTGGAACACAGGAACACAGAAAGGCAAGGTCAGGGAGCAGTAGGCACGGGAAATACAAACATAGAGCCTGCCTTTGAAAGAACTCTCTGGGGCCACAGGCAGGATGCTTTCCCAGGCAGCCTCTGCACTTCCTTCTGACTTTCTCCTGCGGTTCCACACCTCCCACAGCCACCACTCCTTTCTCAGTTCTCACAGAGTACCTAGTCCCCTGGTCTGCCCACTGCACATGCTCTGTGGGCAGAGTTGGGTCAGGGCTGATTTCGTGTGCAGGCTTCTTCCCTGCGCACACTTCTGCTGGCCCCGCCGTGAGGCAGGTTCAGCATTTCTTCCGTCCTATTTAACATATTTGCCTGCCCTTATACTCCACCACTATCGTAGGCTCCTGGATGGAGGGTGAAGGGCCAGCCATCTCTCATATGTGGGGCTGGGTGGGTGGATGATTTAATTAAGATGCAGTGGTAGAGGTAGACTCACAAAGAGGCACACTGGCTTTTGTCTCTTTCATTGTTTGCTCACTCTTATGTCCCTTTCTCACCAACTGGACAAGTTCATCTGACCCTAGCTGGAGGCAACTTGCTATGGTAGCTGCAGGTGTCCTGCTGTTCCCTGAACAACACATCTAAGCCAGGAAAGGGCTTCTGACTTTTTTTTTTAAAGAAGGTAGAGAGATTGGCCTGACCCTGCAGATCAGGTGAAGAGGGATATGCTTGTGGCTAAGTGTGCTTCTTGCCCAACTGACTTTAGAGACACAACTGTAGATATCTGGCCTATGATTTTGCCCTTATATGACTTCTATAGGAAATTAGGTAAGACCTCTTAAGGGATAGGGGCATGCCGGTAGTAACTGTGTGTATGTGTGTACATGCATGCAAGCATGTCGTACACATACCCACATACCCACGCTCACACGATAGCACTCTCAAATAGTGTCCTTGAGTGTTTCTCTACTAGCCTCATGACGCTATGGTCAGTGGAAAGACTGGTGTCTTTGGTGGAGGCAGGCCTCTGGCTCTGCTGATTGATGGCTCTTCCCTTATTTTATTCTATTCTAATATTCAGTGCGGGGCTCTCTTAAGGGGCCTGAAGATGCTAAACAGAGAATCGAGAATGCTCATATTATACAGAGCAAGTAAAAATGCTTCTGTGGGTTTATAATTTGCATTTAGTTTGAGAGCATTTTAATGAATCACAAAAGCCTGCACTTTGTTCGAATAAAGGATGCTCAGCCTTTTTTTTCTTCCCAGGTAAAGTACACGAGGCTCTTGCTTAAATGAAGCATGCAATTTTAATCAGTCAGACCCTTAAAAAGAAAGAAAAACAGCTGCTACTTGTTAATTGGCAAATATCTTCTCCAATGAGTTCATGATTTATTCACAGTTTTTAATAAAGACCTGAGTTCCACCGAGGAAGGTGTTATCGCCATGTTCTACTTGTGGTCACTTCTGCAGCTAGATGACCCTCATTGAGAGTGAGATGGCTTCTCAAAGTCCACCCTGCCCATCCCCTCCTAGGGGGTGTCCACTGAGTACACTGTATCCAGTCCAGCCTAGGTGGGCACCCCATAGCATCCTCGACATGATGCCTGCAGTCACAGCACCCAGAGTGAGCACTGTGGGGTCGGACCCCCCAAGGCCGGCCTGTTCTCTAGTCAGTTGCACATGCTGAGGTCATTCTCCTGGGCCAGGCCTGTGGAGTCTTGAAGAGCTCATGCTTGGAAGGGTGGAGCATGTTGCTCACTCTGGACTTTCCTCTCTGTTCTCCGGCCTCCTGCCTATAGCAGAAGTGAAAGTGGCAGTCAAGGGCCTTTTCACTGTGTTTTGTGAAATTCTTGCTCACAGGTTTTCTTTGTAAAATGTTTTTAAATATTGTGTGTATGTGCACAAGTGTGCGCGTGCATGTGTGCGTATGTGTAGGTCAGAGGACAGCTTTGTTAAGTTGATTCTCTCTGTCCACCTTCCCATGGGATCTGGCATGGCATTCAAGTTCCCAGGCTTGTGTGTAGCAAGTGTCTTTACCCCCAGGCATGCCACCAGTCCATGTTAATAGGTTTTCCTGGACTGATCCACCTGGTTCTAGTGGGATTCTCAGTTTTTCTTTGTCTTCCCTGGGACAGCATCTTGGTAGCTGGGGAGTACTGAGCTATCATTGAGAGGGACTCTCGTAACTGACCAGTGTTTTTTGTTTTTTCCCAAGCCTCATCAAGGGAGATGTATGAGCAAGGATTCTGCTTTTCTCTGTCTCTGTGAGGTGGTCCCTTTGTTCACAGAATCCCATGGGAAGCACCAAGGATCCCTAGTAGAAGTGGGTATAGACAGCACATTTATTTTAGCTGTGTGTCATAAAGCCTAAACATCTTTGCTACACACAGCTATACAGTGAGGTGGGAGTGCAGTGAGGTAGGAGCATAGTGAGGTAGAGTATAGTGAGGTAGGAGTGCAGTGAGGTAGAGTGCAGTGAGGTAGAGTGCAGTGAGTTAGAAGTGCAGTGAGGTGGAGTGCAGTGAGGTAGAAGTGCAGAGAGGTGGAGTGCAGTGAGGTAGGAGTGCAGTGAGGTGGAGTGCAGTAAGTTAGAAGCACAGTGAGGTGGAGTGTAGTGAGGTGGGAGCACAGTGAAGCAGAATGCAGTGAGGTGGGAGCGCAGTGAGGCAGAGTGTAGTGAGGTGGGAGCACAGTGAGGCAGAGTGGAGTGAGGTAGGAGCACAGTGAGGTGGGAGCACAGTGAGGCAGAGTGCAGTGAGGTAGAGTGCAGTGAGTTAGAAGTGCAGTGAGGCGGAGTGCAGTGAGGTAGGAGTGCAGTGAGGTAGGAGTGCAGTGCGGCGGGAGCACAGTGAGGCAGAGTGGAGTGAGGTAGGAGCAGAGGTGGGAGCACAGTGAGGCAGAGTGCAGTGAGGTAGAGTGCAGTGAGTTAGAAGCGCAGTGAGGCGGAGTGCAGTGAGGTAGGAGTGCAGTGAGGCTGAGTGCAGTGAAGTGGAGTACAGGTAGCCAGTGCAGAGATGGGGACTGTTACAGGTGCTTCCAGACCTTGCTCTGAATATCACAAGTCCACATTCCCTGACGCTTTTAGGCGTCCATGTTTATTTGACACTTGTTGGGAAGGGCAGGGGCAATTACATTTATTTTAGATTCTGTGTTTTAAAACACAGTAAGAATAGTAACATAACTATGAATCAGTCAGATACCTCAATGCCTATTAAATTATGGCCCCATGAGGGACTTGACCATAAGCTCTGATGCTGCCTACTCCTAACCAGTGACCTTGGATAGCTTTGCTCAAATCTGATTTTGTAACCTAGAGGAGAATTTGGGAAGAATGTGGAGTCCTTACTAGTAAGTGTAGATTTAGAATGCTCTTCACATTGAAAAGTTCGGTAGAGACCAGATGAACTTCCGACACTCCCATGCATGACTCGGTAACTTGCTTTTGTGGCAGCTGGATCTTGAGACACACACAAAAGGGTTCTTTTGTAGATAATAGGCTTCTTATAGGCAAACTGCCTCTCCCTTTATGTAGGAAGGAAAGGAGGGAGGACAAGGCCCTGCTTAGTTAATCCCCTGAAGTGTAGAGGTCACACAGTGGTCTGTGGAGGAGCCCACTTCAATGCATCTGAGATCCTCATCCATGACACTGCTGACTTTCTGAATATGGCTAGGCCACGCATGGTGACAAGCTGTCCTGTCCTGACCCTGCCCTGCTAGATGCCAGTAGCATCTCCCAAGTTGTGACAACAGATGTGTCAAATGTCTTTGGGAGTATAAATTCCCTTTAGTGAGATCCCTGGGCTGGCAGGACCTTCCTTAGAAGAACAAGGCTGGCCAGGCCCATGGCTTTGGAAGCTTTGCACAATACCTGGATTTGAATGAAGCCTTTGGTCTAAAGATGTGTGAAATGATGAAAAAGATGTCTAACACGACTGAATAAATCTTTTGGAGATTGGTAAACTTTAGAAGACAGTGGTTTCAAAGCAATTTAAGTTGATATCAATTGATTTTTACCTAAAAAGAGAGAAGGATCCAGCTGTGGCCAACATGACCCACTGTTTCCAGTTTTCATCACACTCCCACCCCAGTCACTTGGTCACTTTGAATGTCTATCACTTAGTGAGGACTCCATTGCCTGGGATCTGATGCCCTAGAGAGACTAGAAAGGAAAAGGGCTGCCAGCTGGTTCTGCAGGTGGGCTGTGAGAGGGAGTGCGAGGGCTGGGGGCAGGCACCTCAGGAGGGAGTCTGGGCTCAGAACTGTGTGATGGGGAAGGACTTGCTATAGAATAGTAAGTGTGAAATTGGTGGTAATATTAATGAGAAAAGTGTGTTTGGGGACCCCATTTATCCCATTTTCTCAGAGACCCCTGTGGTGCTAACTTAGATCAGGAGCTACAAACTGAAGCCAAGCAGGCTTCGCAAGCATGGGAGGGGTGCTGGATCTGGTAGGCTGTGGGAGGACCAGGGAGCTGTATTAGACATGTTTACCACTGCATCACTTATGCACCTTTGAGCTCAGCCATGCTGATTTGAAAGGCATGGGGTGCGGAAGGAGTGAAGCCATAGACTAGTAGTTGGAAGAGAATTTCTTCCAGTGGCCAGTCGTGTTGAGGCTGAGGGTGTTGATTTGCTGCCCCCTTCCCACCTCAGAGTTGACGTCATATCCCCGTGCCAGCCACTGCCCCTCTGTTTCCCACTGATCTTTTTGTCTTCTTAGGCTCATCCCCACCGTTTCCCATTTGGCAGATTACCATCTCCCTTTAAGGAGTTTCTCAATGCTCCCCACTCCCAGTGGGTATGAAGCCCAACTGCTCTCCCAACATAGGGAGCTAAAGCACTTGTCCTTGATGGACTAATTTAGCCACTTTGGTAAAAGAAAGCAGCATGTTGTGACAGTTGCCGGGGTTTCCTTGGTCATGGGAAACATTAGGAAGAATTATTCCTATGGCAGCACTCACGAAGAAACACCTTACGATTTGAAAATGTCCCAGTTCCTTGGGTCAGTCTGTGAAGTTTCTCTTAACACGTGAAAAACGGGTCTTTGTCAGTAAAAGTGCAGTTCAGTGGGAAATGTGAGCTCTACTGACAGGGACAAGTCCATGCCTTCTTGGAAGCGAAGGTGAACGTCCACCCAAGGCCACGGGAGACAGAGTGGGGTCGAACTTCCCACCCCTGCATTTTGGATGAAGGCTGTCCATCTGCTTTCTCTAGGAGAGCCCATAAGTAGCGAACACTTCCATCGTGCTGTCAACGTGAATGATGAAGATCTCCTGCTTCGAATACTGGAAGGAGGGTGAGAGAGCACAGCCGGGTTTTTTATTCTTTCTTCCAATGCCCAGGCACAGGCACACACGGCACAGCTTTATTTTATTTTCCTAGACAGATTCCCTAGCGTCTTCGAAAGCACCTCCCACACTGACATCTGGTGGCTGGTATGAGGTAGGGAAGCCTAGCTAATAAAGAGTCATAAGACCCCTGTAAATGACGCAGTTTGTGAGTTTTTGATGAAAACTGTCAAAGGAAATGACAGGTCTGGGCATTACGCTTTGGCCCCAGCTGCAATTATTATCCTTTGGCTCTCAGCCCAGCATTGAGTACAGGTCAGTCTGAAATGCCCACATGTAATACCAGGTGATGCTTGGAATCAGCGAACCAGCTGTCTTAGAGACTACAAGGTTGGAAGGACTCTAGAAAAAAGGGGAGGGGCACGGCTGCCACAGGAGCAATGCTTGAGGGTGCACCCCCACCATGTAGATGCAATTTAGATTCTTCTGTAGCATGGTTTTGTGCACCTCAGAAAGCAGTGGTTTCTGAACTGGGACTTGGTAAGTTGATGAGAAGTTTCCACAGAATGCCAAGCTCCTTGACTGGCAACAAGAGATGGGCATTCTTCCCTGGGCAGCATCAGTACACAGCCCTTAGGAGAGTGAGGAGCCAAGGGAAAAGTCCAGGCCCTGGCCATACCTGCTTCTATGATGGAACAGAGCATTGGTGCCATGCTGTTCCCAACTCATGCCAAGAGGCTCTGCTGGTCACAGACGATTCCATGGAAAGGCATGATGGTTTTGAGTTGGAGGAAGCCCCCGTTCCAAGTAAAATGACAATGTTTTTCATGAAAAATTAAACCTTTAAAGCTATTAGGGCATTGTAAGACAACAGAAACTTAAAGTCCCCAGAGCAACCGATGGTTTTGGAAAAAGGAACCATTTCAGCCCCTGTTAACTTCAGGTGTCTCTGTTGCAAATGACAAACTTCCTCTCTCTTTTCCTTAAGCCATGTAAAGGTGGACGTGCCCAACAAGTTTGGCTTTACTGCGCTCATGGTTGCTGCTCAGAAAGGCTTTATCAGGTACGGCTTCTCCCTGTCCCTGTAGTTTGTAGCCAGCATGGGATGGTTGCTGCTCAGAAAGACTATACCAGGGACGGCTTCTCCCTGTCCCTGTAGGTTACAGCCAACATGGGATGGTAGCTTCTTTTCCCTTCCCAAAGGCTCCCCTGGAATGGCTTCCATCCAGGTGCTTGTGTTGGGTTTGGCAGCACACAAACTCGTTTGTATTTAGTCTCACACCATATATTGTATACGTCTTGGGAACAGTCAAGATTGGAATTTGAATTTTTTTAAACAAAGTGGATGAGGGCATTCTGGGAATGGACTTCCCCTTGAGGTTGCCATTATCTGTCCCACAGGGATGGCTCTAAGCACTAACATCGTATCTTTCAATCATATTTCTCTTTGACTTGCAACAATGCCAATTGAGTAACACTAGAAATGTTTCCTCATTAAGTGTTGCTGTTTGATCCTTTATTAAAAATGGCCATTAAAATGACATGAACTATTTGTGCCATGTGGGCAGGGTGGGTATGATGAGTGATTCACTGAAGGCTGGAACCCTATTTTTAGTGACGATCAGTGGGCTTCCCGTTTAACAGAACTTCCTGTCTTCAGAATGGGTAGAGAGGACAGTGTGGTAAGGATGCCTTGAATGTCACATTACTAAGTTTCATTGGGTCACCATGGGCTCCAAGTCCCCGAAGCTATTTATCTCACTACTTTCAACTTGGTTCCACTCAGGCTTGTGAAGATCCTAGTTTCCAGTGGCACAGATGTGAATCTGAAGAATGGAAGTGGCAAGGACAGGTAGGAGGTGGGGTAACTCCGAGAGCTGGCGTAGTTGCTGCTGTGTTATTAGACTGTTCTTGGGTTGTTGTTTTTTTTTTTTTTTTTTGCCTTACATGTTTTGTCCAGTTTATTGTGAAAGTCCTGAGAGGTGGGTGGGTCCTACTGGGAAGATGGGATAACAAAAGCTGGCTTGTTCATCTGTGGTCTTGTTCATCAGATATGACCTGCCCAACTTCCTCCAGGTCAGTAACGCATAGTTGTAAAAACAATACCACCAGCTCTGGCCAGGCACATGGCTCCTTTCTTGGGGGCTCTTGTTACATTCCAGCTTCCTCTGCTGCCCAGGAAGCCCAGGTGTTTGTAAAGAAGCAGCCAAAGTCGGCATCAGAGATGCCACTGCAAAACGTGGCTGTGGTTTCCATCACACCAGCTGGGGGTGTTACAGTGGTGTTTCTCAACCTTTGTGATGCTGTGACCCTTTAATGTTGTGGTGACCTCCAACCATAAAATTATTTCATTGCTACTTCATGATTGTAATTTTGCTACTGTTATGAATCATAATGTAAATATTTGATATGCAGGATGTCTGATATGTGACCCCTCTGAAATGGTCATTCAACCCCAAAAGGGATCATGACCCATTAGTCTTATAGGAAGCAGCTAAGGGGGAGCTTGCTATTCACGGACAGATGAAGGAACACTTTAAAATACTTCAATATCAGCTGTTGTAGTGATTAGATTGAACTATTTTAGCACATCCAATGTTTATTTGATGACGACTACATGCCAGGCACCATGCTTTAGTACATGGGTCACCACCTTTCCTCAGGATGCCCGCAGGGTACATGATGTTCACAGGCCGAAGGCATAGGCACAGCCTACATACACTCTGATCACATGCCATACTTTTTTGTGTGTGTCTATGTCTGTGTGTATGTACATGCATGTGTCAGTGTATACGTGTGTGGGTGAACATTTGTATGGGTGTGATTGTAAAAGCTCGTGGAGGCCTGAGTTAACTGAAGGTGTTATAATCAGGAGGCAACTACCTTGCTTTCTGAGGCAAGGGCTCCCATTGGCGGCTAGCTGGCAGACTTAGCTGGGCTGGCTGGCCAGTCTGCGAGTTCCAGGGAGCTTCCTGTCTCCGCTTCTACCACCAGTGATGAGTTAGAGGTGCATGCTGGCATACCTGGCTTTTCATCTGAGTGCAAGCACTTTACCCACCGAGCGATCTCTACAAACTCAACTGTGGTTTTCTAAAGCCAGAGAGGCCACCTGTTCCATTCCAGTTCAGTCAAAGATAACATTGAGATATAATTTTTAAATTATTTTCTGAGTGACTCTTAAACCAGTCTGGAACTAAACCATCAATTGGCTAAAGAGTTTTGAAAAAAAGCCACCAGAATCCACCCAAGAAGTGGAAAATTGAAAATGAATAGCACCCATGTAAAGCATGAAAAAATGTGCTCAGGTGTTCGCTCCATAGAGGTTCTTGCTTCAGCTTTGCATGTGTAAGTCCTAGGCTCGGAGTCTCCACAGCAAAGACAAGCGGGAAGCCACAGAGAGCATCAGCATTACTGAGAACATGAGCAGGGCTGCGGTGCAGCTCAGTGTTTGCCTAGATGTACAAATCCCTGGGTTCAACCCCACTCCTGGAAAAACAATGGCAGCAGGTCCTTTGCGTGTTTGAAGATATTTATATTTCTAGCCTACCTCCTCCCAGTCAGAAAAGTATTTAGGAAGGTAAGGAGATTCCAATGAGAAGGTTTCTAACCTAACACCCTTCCTTAGAGATTCAAGGTGAAGGGAGACCTTGGGTGCAACTTGGCGCCTCGTTAGAATTGGCCTAGGTGTCTGTCAGCAGAAGGATGTAGGGAGAAAGGTGTCCACCCACAGTAGAGTTTAATTCAGCCCTAAAGCACAATGTGGTGACATCTTTTGGGAAATGATATAGCAGGCATCATCAGATTATGTGAAATAAGCCAGATTTTAATGTTTTTTTTCTATTTGTGAATTCTAGAGTTTATATAGATGCATAGTCATTTTTGCATAAATTACATGAAAACAAAAGCAAAACCAGGCAGGGGCAGATGGAGAGAAACTGAGGAGGGTGGAGGGTATGAGTTGGAGTGTGTGGTCCTTATGAAACCCAACACTATGTACAACGAATGTAACTATGCTAGATAGCTTTATGTCAACTTGACCCAAGCTAAAGTCCTCTGAGAGGAGAGAACCTCAATTAAGAAAATGCCTCCATAAGATAGGACTGCAGGCAAGCCTATAGGACATTTTCTTAATTAGTAGTTGATATGGAAGGGCCTAGCCCTTTGTGGGTGGTGCTGTTCCTGGTCTGGTGGTCCTAGGTTCTATAAGAAAGGGGGCTGAGTAGGCCAGATGAAGCAAGCCAGGAAGCAGCACCCCTCCATGACCTCTGCATCAGCTCCTGCCTGCAGGCTGCTGTCCCATTTGGGTTCCTGTTCTGGCTTCCTACTGTACTACAATGCAGAGTGCAAGCCAAATAAACCCTTTCCTCCCCTATTTACTTTTTGGTCATAGTGTTTCATTGCAACAATAGAAACCCTAACTAAGACAATGCATCATTAAAAAATGTATTTTATGGCCAGACAGATGGCTCAGTGAATAAAGACCTTAATTCCTAGCAACAGTGTAAAATGACAGGGTGGCTGTGTGCATCTGTAATCCTAGTACTGTGACTGGGGCATGTGGAGGCAGGAAGACTACTGGGGATTATTGGCTGCTAGCCTAGCTCCAGGGTCAGTGAAAGACTCATATCAAGGGAATAAAGCAGAGAATGCTAGCACAGAAATCCTGTGTGTATATACACCACAAACAGACCCTCAGCCTTTGGAGAGTGCCTGGCACAGAAGTAGCAAGAAGTGTCAGCATTTATTATTTGTTATTTTTTTGAGATGGAGGATTAGTTGGTCTTTTAGTTTGGGTTTTTATTGCTGTGACTAGACACTATGACCAAGTCAACTCTTATAAAGAAAATATTTAGTTGGGGTGGCATAAGAAAGTATTTAATTGGGACAGCTCACTTACAGTTTCAGAGGTTCAGTCTATTCATCATCATGATAGGGAGCATGGTGGCATGCAGACAGACATGGTGCTGGAGCTGAGAGTGCTACATCTTGACTCAGGCAACAGGAAGTAGATGAATTCACGCTGAGAGAAGCTTGAGCAAGAGACCTCAAAGCCTGTCCCCATATAGTGACACACTTCCTCCAACAAGGCCACACTCTCTAATAGTGCCACTCCCTTTGGGGACCATTTTTTTTTCAAACCACCACGGTATCACTGTGTTGTCCATGCTGGTCTGGAACTCATACTTCTTGCCTCAGCCGGGATGACAGGTGTATATAGCCTATCATCATACAAAATGGTCATTCCTTAGCAATGGTAAATTCCTTCTGAGTTTGCAGAGAGCTGGGGTGGGAGTGCAGTGAAGAGCACAGACAGCATTGTGTCAAACCCCAGTCCTTCAAGGACACAATATGTCTCCCCAGATAGAAACCTTCCTTATAACCCGTGGGTTATTGCAGGCAATGAATGGGTTAATATATGGGCATGTGTGAAGCAGGCTCTCAGCGAATGCACCTTATATTCTGTTTCATGATTGGACAGTATTTTGGAAGATACGGGGGTAAGAGGTGTGATTCCTCCTGGCCTGCAGAATCCAAGAGAAACAACTAGCAAAGACCTGAAACTTAATAAGAAGGTTTGCTGACATGGCAGTCATAAGCTGACTAAAAACATACTAGGTGTACTGGCACACGTCTTTAATCTCAGCACTCAGGGGGCAGAGGCAGGGGCATCTCTGAGTTTCAGGCCATCCAGGGCTATATGATGAGACTCTGTTTGTACTAACTCATTTATATCTAAACACAGTAGAGTAGAAGAAGTCCCCGAAGGCAAGAAGCCTGGTAAAAATACACAGCTACAGAACTATACTGAGATCTCCAGAGATGCGAACAATCGGGATATACACCACACTTCAGGATGGCAAGAATAGTGCACCATTTTCTATTTTTCTCAAATTAGCATATAGATTGAATATAGCCTCAAATGGAATTATTCTTGGGAACCCGTTAAAATGATTGTAATTTATCTGAGTGAACAAATGGATGGTAATAGATACTAAAACTTTTTCAGAGACTATGAGGACAGCTATTAAAATGCCTTAAGAATTAAACTAATTAGAGAGCTAGGCACTGTGTAAGAGATTGGAAGAAGATAAACAGGATAGGCAGAACTTAATATATGGTGGTAGAGGTGCTACAGACTGTTGGAGAAGGCATCAGAAATAGGCTATTTGAAAAAAAAAATTAAGTAAGATCTTGGCCTTCCAGCAAGCACCAAAGCACTTGTCAAATGAATAGAAAATTAAATGTAAAAAGTCGTAAAATACCACGAGGAAGTAGGGATTTAGTCATCTGACTTTGTAATGTGCAAGGCCACAAGTGGGAAGGAGAAGCTGCATAGCTAGGGCTGTCTGAGCGAACACGGGGCAGCGTGCAGGGAACAGGCTGTCCATGCACATCCACAGCCAGGGACAGCTCCCTCTGCCCAGCAACTCACACAGACTAAGGTGGGGCAAATTGGACATTTCCAGATGGAGTTGCTAAAAGCATGTCATGATGCATACACTTTGGGAATATACATGGGCTAGGTCCTGAGGGCTGGGGTCTAGCTCAGTGGTGGAATGTTGGCTGTGCACTGGGTATAGGTGAAAATTTCAGCATCTGCTTCCTTCCATTTTATGTGAGAAAACACATACACTCATAATCTGAGATCTACATATACACAATAATTTAGACACACACAATCTGATATACATGTGTAATATATACGTATATATACATACACAAATGATTCACAAACACACACACAGTCTGAGAGCCATATATATATATGTGTATAAATATATACATATATACACACACACACAGATGATTCACACTTGCTCACACACACATAATATAAAAGTAGAAAGGAGACTGGAGAGGAGGTGGCTGGCAGGAGGTGGAGGGGAAGGAAAGGGCAATGAATATGTGCTAATACAAAGCTCAGAAAGGCCATGGCCACTCACACACTGATTCCATCCTAGGACTTCTACACCCACAAAATGCCCAGAAGTGCAATTAAGGTTTTATAGTCAGGGCATCTTTCTTAGGACGATCAAGGATTTGAAGAGTCCCAGTGTCCTTATGTGGCCACCTAGGGACTACCTTTTTCGACTGAGATGATCTTCCATTTTATTTTTCAACTATTTATTTAAATCATTTTCAAACATTTAGAAAATGTGGAAGAATAACACAGAAAACCCCTGCCCATGCTCCACTGAGTCTTGGTGTAGGCGGACTTTTCTGTCTAGTCCTCCAATTAGCTCTGTCCCACCAGCTGCTCCTCAAGTAGCCACACAGGGACTTAATATTAATTATAAATGCTCAGCTGATAGCTGAGGCTCATTTTTAGCTAGCTCTTATAACTTAACCCATTTCTATTAATCTATGTGTTGCTCGGAGGTTCATTTACCTCATGTAGGTACATCCCACCCTGCTTGCTCTGCGTCTCATGGTGTCTCTTCTGACTCTGTCCTTCTTCTTCCCAATGTCCTCCTAGTCTGGCTCTCCCACCCAGTCTCTCCTGCCTAGCTATAGGCCAGTCATCTCTTTATTAACCAATGGGAGTAGTACATATTTACAGTATACAGAGGTTGTTCCACAGCAGTCTGGCAGGGCTGACATGTGTCCATATTTGTAGAAACCCCTCCCACGCATATGCTTCACAGTCACCTTCAGCTGTGTGCTCCTGGAGGCACACCTGCCATCACAGCACACTTGGGGTCCCTCTCCCCAATCCCCTGGCATCACCGACACCCAGGCTCCTGCTTGTCCTCCAGATGTCACTCTTTGTGGTGGGTGCTGGGACGAGATCATGATTCAGCCTTGCTCCCACATTGTGCCTGCTGGTTCTGTCTCTGTGGTTTCATTTTCTTTATTGAGAACCTGTTCTCTATCAAGTCCTCTTCCTCCATCGTCTCTCCCCTCCATCTTGATGCCCCTTCTCATTTCCTCTCCCCTCTCCTCTCTTTCTCCCTCCATTCTATCCCTCCCTCTATTCTTTCCCCTTCATTCTCTCTTCCATTTTCCACCCTCCTGTGTCTCTCCTCCTGACTGACTTCTGAAGCTGACTGCCTGTGTTCTGGACTTGCCTCTGTCACCTCCCAGTAGAAGGGTAGCATCTAGCTTGCTCATCTACCTCTATATTTCCGGCAAAGGTATTTTTATGTTAAGGTTATAAAGGTTTGACTGAACTCGGGGTGCCATCTTTGGCAGGAGCCTTGAGAGCTTGTGTTGTTTAGGTCACAGCTGTGGAGGCCCATACTGTGGAGCGCCCCAGAGGTGGCGATTCCAGGCTTGATTCTGGTGGCAGAAGTGATACTAGATCTCTTCAAAGTTACATTTCCTCATGAGAACTAGAAAACTTATCTATAGGATAATACATTTGTATGACATGACTGCATCAGTCCCCACTAACATCCAGCATCCAGGAGTGGTCTCTGCCCGTACAGTTATCTGATTAGGAGGTGCACAAAAGAATTCCATATTAATTGTCAGTTTCTTACAAGGAGGACTCCCCCAGCAGCTGGAGGAGAATGGCAGTGAGTGAACTTCCTGTTTTAGACTAAGGAATTGGTTTAATAATGATTGCTGACAGCATGCCCCATGATCCTTCATTATTCTGTTTGAATATAATCTGGGTTTTTTGGATATTTTAAAATCTAATAATTTGTACTAAATTATAACTACTATTCATTTTCAAAATACTTTTGTTTTGCATGTGTTTGCATGTGTGTATTAGTGCTTATGTGACACGGTACTCATGCGGGGGCCAGAGGACAGCGTGCAGGAGTCTGTTCTTTTTACAGTGTGGCCTTTGGGGTTGAACTCAGATCATTATGCTTTACCTTCTGGGTTGTCTTGCTCCAGTCTTTTTTTTTTTTTTTAAAGATGCAATCCAAATTCCATAGAATGTAGAGTTTTAAAAGATATTCATATGATTGTTCACCCGTCATGGCCTCCCTGGGGGTCAGCTTCATGAAGTATAGCAAGTATATTTCCCCTGCTTAGCCCAAACAGCTGCCAGCCTGCTGCAGTCTTCCTCCTTAGGCTCTCCTGGATGTTTCATATAAATGGACCATATGCCATGACTTTTGATGCCTGGCATCTTTTATTGTTCAAATTGTTGAAAGGTTTTTCATATTGCAGACTTAGTTTCCCGTTTGTGACTGACTCAACACTCCATGGATTTAATCACATTTTATTTATGGTAAAATGGATTTTTTTGTTTTTATAAAAAAACTGTATGGATTCACTACGTTTTATCTACCAGGACACATACGTTTTGTGTGGCTAAAACACACAGGTTTTTTTTTTTTTTTTTACTCAATTGATTTTTTTTTTAATTATTTACCCTGGGTGGACAAAATGTGGACCCAAGGCCAGTGCTGGCGCCTATAGCAGATTCTCCTTTTCTGCACACTGCAGTCTCATGCTTGCTTGCTACGCGGGTCACCTGGATGTTGTGAAATACCTCCGAAGACACGGAGCGTCTTGGGATGCCAGAGACCTTGGAGGCTGCACGGCTCTGCACTGGGCTGCTGATGGAGGCCACTGCTCCGTGATTGACTGGATGATAAAGGACGGTTGTGAGGTATGGCCTTCCCTGCTTCCTTGTTAACCATACTGTCTTAGGGCTTTATTGCTGTGAAGAGACACCATAACCATGGTAACTCTTACAAGAAAAACATCTAACTAGGGTACTTGCTTACAGTTTCAGAGGTTCATTCCATTATTATCAGGGTGGGGGACATGGCAGCCAACAGGCAGATGTAGTACTGGTGTAGCTGAAAGTCCTACCATCATATAGGGAATAGGAAGTTGACTGCCTACGGGCAGTATCCTGAGCCTAAGAAAGCTCAACGCATGCTCTCCACAGTGACCCATTTCTTCCACTCCAACAAAGCCAGACCTCCTAACAGTGCCACTCCCTAGGAAATTAAGGGAGCCAATTACATTCACATTACCATACACACCATATTAGTAAGAACTTGAAAGTATTCTCTGGGGTCTTGAAGAGGCAGGCAGGCCTTAGTCACTTGCTCTGAGAAAAGTCTGAGGGAAGTCTCTGGCTCAGAAGCTTGAAAGGTCTGAGGAGGATCCTTGGGAATCTGAGACTACAGCCAGACTTCATCTCATCATGGAGACCAGGGGAAGTGGGTGGAGCTCACAGCTGGCCAGATGCATCTATGTTGTAGCTCTGCCCCTTCATTAATTGCTTGTATCTGTTGGTCACGGAAGCACATGATCTGAGGTATCTGAGCACCTGCTACATGCTGGAGATGTAGAGATGTACACAGGTCTAGCTGCGTCTAGTAGCTTTCAAAGCTAGGTTGTTTTTATTCTTGGGATCTCTATCTGCATATGTGTGATGGATGATGTATATACATGTTTGTATGGCTATGTACATAAGTGTACATGTGGAGGCTAGAGGTTTGTGTTGGGTGTGATTGGCAGGTGGTGGTCCTGGGAAGTTCAAAGTCTCATTTCCCAGAAGATGTTGGTAGATGTGTCTAGTTCATCTCTGGGGTATGAGTGAGGGAAAGCACGGCTTCTGCCTTGGGTCTCACTGGGTCCCTGCCTTGTTCTCAAGGAAATGATTTACTTTGAAGGAAAAAAATCCCAGTCATGAAGATAATTTCATTTTACCACATACCCTGTCTATTTATACTTGAGGAACATTTGCAAAATGTCAGAAGTCTTAGAAGGCTGGTCTCAGTGAGAGAGGTCTATGAGGCAGTGGTGGCCACCATGATCCTGTGTGGTTTACTGTGAGTCTGTAATGAAAAAAAGCTGATGTCTTCTGGGAAAGGAAAAGGGTTCTCAGGAAGTCGGGTTCTCTGATGTAAACATTCTGGAATTTTGAAGTGTGGATGTTCTGGGCTTTAAGTATACAACCCAGCCATTTGGATCAAACTCCACCTTCTGTAGCCCAGGAGAACAGGCCAGCACAAATGGGTCCCCTAGAGACATCTCTCTATAGCTGGCTAGTGGGGATGGGTTGAAGGCAGCCCAGTCTCCATGTTGTTGGCAGATCGCTTACCTGGAGTTTCCGAAGACCATGGGCAAGACTGAGAGTCAGGCAGGGTTACCACCCCCTTCCCAGGTGTAAGGATTTCACGCTGAGGGTGCCATGTTTCCCTTAATGGGGACACATTGGTTTATTTGATGTGTTGTGTGGGCTGGGGAAAGGTACTAGACTCCCGAGGCAGGTTTGAGCATTTATAAACTGAATAAAACCACATAGTCATACCCTGCGCCCAGCCAGCCAGGCCGTGTGAAGTGCTTTGGAGACTCTAAAGCCTTTATCAAGGCGGTTGTTTTTTTTTTTTTTTTAAAGACAGGGTTTCTCTGTGGCTTTGGAGCCTGCGCTGGAACTAGCTCTTGTAGACCAGGCTGGCCTCAAACTCACAGAGATCCACCTGCCTCTGCCTCCCGAGTGCTGGGATTAAAGGTGTGTGCCACCACCCGGCTCAAGGTGGTTCTTATTGTATTGTTATTCAAACACAGCAGAGCTTGGTGCTCATAAGTTGGCTATTTATATGAAGAAGAAAGGTGATGGGACAGAGAGGATCCGCCAGGCTCATGTATCTGAACAACTGAACGTTCCCAGGGCCTCCTGCTGGCCTCTTGGTTATTTGGTTTGGATGGTTCACTTTAACTGTGGGTCACCTTTGTATCTTTGAGGAAAGGTTCTGTAGTGTTCTCTCTCTCTCTGCATGTGTATTCTTGTGCATACCACCATGATTTCTCATTTCCCTCTTTACTCTTTATGGTTTGGTTGGGGATAGCCTAGAATTTGGAGAGGTGACATCTATGTCTTTTTATTCCACATGATGTTTTTTTTTTTTTTTTTTTTTTTTTTTGGGAAGACTAAATTGAAAGAGTTGATTATAAATTGGGTCATGAACGTTGTCTCTCTTACTTCTGGGCACATCGTATTTTGGAGATAGCATTGGGCATGAATGCATTAAGTCAGTTTGTGTGGTGGATCTGGTCTCTCTGCCCGAGTTGTAAGCTTGTGAATTACAAAGGCATCACTGCCTTGTTCTAGGCAAGATTTAAAGCACTGTGACACATATAGCAAATGACGAAATACTATCGAGCCAGGTATAGTGGCACACAGCTTTAATCCCAGCAGTGGAGAGGCAGAGGCAGATAAATTTTTATAAGTTTGAGGCTGCCTGAAAAAAATGAACACTAGTAAAATTACACTCGGGGGCTGGAGATGGCACAGTGGTTAAGAGCACTGGCTGCTCTTCCAGAAGACCTGGGTTTGATTCCCAGCACCCACATGGTGGTGTAACTCAGCTCCAGGGGTTCTGATGCCCTCTCCTGGCCTCCAGGGCCACTATAGGCACATGATGCACAGGTATGCAGGTAAAATGCTCAAACATAAAAAATAAAGCTAAGCTTTTAAAATAATTAAAAACTACAGCTAAGGAAAGCACAGGGTCCCAGTGTGAGGTATAGTTGGGTGCCTTCCTAGCCTGTCTTGTTTCCATTTTAACAGTGAACAGTATGCCAGTACGGAGTTCTTGAGCTGTCTCAGCAGAGAGGGACCCCTGTGAGACTCAGTACATCCCCTCCCTGAACACAGGCATGAATTCAGCTGGCTCACCCCAGGTCCAGTAAATCAAGGAGCCTGGTAAAGTGAACACCCTCTGGGTGTCTGCCCAACAGTACCACAGGGAAGTGATTGGACTAAGGCAGGTGTCCCTTTGGCAACATAGGTAGATGTTGTGGACACTGGTTCAGGATGGACGCCACTCATGAGAGTCTCTGCTATGACGGGAAGCCAGAAGGTAGCTTCGCTCCTCATTGAGGCTGGGGCTGACGTGAATGTGAAGGACAAAGATGGAAAGACGCCTCTCATGGTATGCCCTTCTCCCCGGGGTCTCAGTTTGTTATCACCAGACATGGCTTGAGAGTTGAGCTGTTTATAACTGAGCCCTGGGTTTGGTTGCATAGAATGACCTATCTGTTAACAAGCAGGGGAAAGTCACTATAGTCTCTACATATTTGAAGTGGGACTTAGCATGTTGCCCATGTTGGCCTCAAACTCCTGGATCCTGGGGTCTACTTGAGCCTCTGAGTAGGCACTGTTCCCGTGCCCCACACTATACTATCCCCCCCAAATGTTGCTAAGGACTATCAACTCCAATTCCCAGGGCCATTGTGAGATCAAAGTAGACCTGTTTAAACAATGCACTTGCTGCCTTTCTGCCCTGGACTGTCCTGTCCTGTATCATTTCAGTGTAGACAGAGGGAAGAAACATTTCCTGTTTGCAGCTCAACAGTCAGCAGGATGCAGGCCAGAGCAGAGCGTGGGCAGTGGCCTAGCCCAGGGCTGCCATGGGAGGTGGACTGTCCCCCTCATCCCCTGCTACCTGCACTTGTTCTGGAGGGGAGGAGCACTCCTCACCATACTTCTCTGCTTCCAGGTCGCTGTCTTAAATAACCACGAACAGCTAGTTCGGTTACTTCTTGACAAAGGGGCGGATGCAAGTGTGAAAAACGAGGTAATGTTTACTGGGAGAATGTCCTTTGAGAAGAAAGAAATGCATGAGAACCGCATACTCTGATCTGTAATCCAATTAACTAAGTTCTGCTTCCTTCCAGTTTGGCAAAGGTGTCCTAGAAATGGCCAGAGTTTTTGACAGACAGGTGAGGACCTCCCTCCTGCCTAACCAAGCTGACCTTTATAGGTTCTTTCAGACTCACAGAACCCGCCCAAACCTCAAAGGACATTGACCTGTTTTATGTGGTTTTTCTAGAATGTACTCTCCTTACTAGAAGAAAGGAAAAAAAAGCTGCCAAGGAAGTCCTCCGTCCACTGATGGGAGGGAGCGCCACCCTTCTGTCAGACCGACAGGAGCAAAAGAGCAAACCCTGACTGCTGGGCCGGCCATGCGATGTGCGGAGTCTCCCAGGCCGAGACGTTTATTTATTTAGTTGAAGATTCACAGTGACTTTTATGTAACAGGCAACTCTTCCCACATTGAAATACATCTTTTTACCTAAGCACATGCATATGTGGTCTCGTCACTGATGTTTTCTTACCCTGTGCCTTTGCAGTTAGACACGAAACCAAATATTTATGTGCTGGTGCTACACAAATGTGCACACGGGTCCTCACTCCTGTGCTCCCCCACCCTGCCCACGCTATCCTCAAGATGCTCCAGGCCTACTGGCCTTCTTCTTCTCATGTGTTTCTTATTATCTCTCCCATCCCACTGCAGTCCAGGCTGCTGTGGCCTCCCGCAGTGGGGTGCCTCCTAAGCACCCAGGCGTTTTCTCTTAGACTCTTGGCCTCACGTCAAAGCTCACAAACATATCTGAAGATGGTGTTTAGCCAAAGGGCAGTGCTGGGGGGACAGGCCCATCAGTTCATGGGTTTGTACATTCTCACTTCTTTGGTCAAAGGACCCAGCCTCCAGGGGGCCGGACAGCTTCACCAATGTATTACATTTAGTTTGGAGAGCAGGCAAGATTTTTGAGGCAAATCTTATAGTTTGTAGACAAAGAGGGGTTAACCACCACCAAGATCATTGGTTAGGCGCCCAAAGAGAGAAATGTGGGAAGCTTCAGCTGGGCCAAGCTTAAACACCAGCAAAGCGAGCAGCACCACATACATTTTAGGTCTCCGGGGATAAGCTGGTTCACTTGGCCTTTTTGTAAGGTAGTTATTAAAGCCCTCACAGGAGTGCATTTTATTTTTATAGTAGGGAAGACCAATGGAAAGGTAACCAAGGGTCCATACTCGGGAAGCCACAGAGAGAACACCTATACATTGATTTAGTTGTGAGCAGCTGTCGGGGTTTCTCTGCAGAGCCATAGAGCATTCATCTGAGGATCGCTCTGTGGGCTGTGGATGAGCCTGGCTGTAGACACTGCATTGGCATTTTGTCTTTCGTATAAGGGCTTATCTTCTGCTTTGTTTGTGATCAGCATTGCCACCCAGCTTCCCGTCCTCTCTGGGTCTGATGCAAATGGCATTCACCGGCCCTTCCATGGAAGGACGACACATCACATCCTTCCTGGACAGCATCCAGCTTGGCGACATTGTCAACTGTCTGGCCTTACTACTGAACTTGCTTACATTCCTGAGGTGGTCGCACTGGGTTCTGGAGGACAGCTGGGTCTGCGTGCTCAAAGGCTACAGTCTTTGCTATTCATTTGGCCTGATGATTAGGAGGTGGTTTACAGCCTGCTTACCTCCCCCCCGCCACCGCCAAGTAACTCATGGTTCTGTTTTTCTAACTCATTAAATTACATGCTTTATTTTTACAAAGTTATTATTTATTTTTATGCAAGGCTTTTTGTTGTTCCTTGTATAGACATCAAGCCCACTTATTCTCAACTCTTTTGTTTAGTAATTTATGTATTTATGCCTCTGAGTTTTCCCCTGAGGGGCTGCTTTTGTTCCAGTGTCATAAGGGTTTCTTTCACTGAGCCTTCTGGATCCCAAGACAGAGTGGGGTCACCCATTAACCACCTCTGTGGGTTCCTTTCAGACCCTCTGAATTATCAGGGACGGCACAGGAGTAGAGTTTAATGAGGACAACAGGTAAATGTTTCTAATTTTGGGAGTTTGAGACCCATCCCATAGTATACATCCCACCATTCCCAGTGTTATACTGGCTGCAGAATTCCTAGGACACACAGTCGTTTTGTTTTTTGCTTGTTTGTTGATTTATTATTTGATCCTGAGTGGCACTAGGGCAGAGGTCATATTCTGTGCATTTGGAATGCCTGTTTGCTGAATGTGAATTTGATTTGTCAGTCACCTGGCGACATCATAAAACCTACTTGCTTTGTCTTGGATTAAATGGTAAGAACAGAGATTCCTTTATTTTTGCTATAATTTTGAATATATGTGTATATCTATATGGAGAGGATAAATATTTTATTTTCTGCAGTTTTGCTTATAAAGAAGTTGGATGCTATTTTAAAACTATGTAAGCATATAGTCCTCACATTTAGATGTTCTTTGCTGACAAGCTGATACTTAGATGATTGCTTACTTTTTGAACTTTTCGGTAAGTAACATAAATTTTTAAAATTATTTTGCTAGGTTATGAACTCACACTATTCAGAATGGCATTGGTTCCCCCACTGTCTCACCAGTGCTATGTTTTGACAGGCGTTCTCTTCTTCCTTCCCAGGATTGGCAGCATGTGCACCTTGACCTTTCAACACTTCTCCTCAGTTGCTTGCACAGTGCTCCAAAATGCCCTTACATTTGTAAATGGATGAAAACAGAGCTATATTTTTCTACACAAGATTCTCAATAACAAATGAGACACACAATGTTTATCTGTTTACTGTTTATTGGGTATAATATTCTTAACAATGACATTTTTCTACTGAACTAGTAGGCTGTATTTACTTGTAGATCCCCCATATGAGAAATGCGTACAAAAATAACCGCATGTAACATACAAATATGAAAACATGAGTTTATCAAAGCGCTATCAATGGATGAAGCCCTGCAGAACGACTGGGTAACCGAGTAAGATCAATCAGAAAGGAGCTGAGCAGCTTGTGGTCGGTCAGAGTTACGTTGGTTGTTGCTGCACTCTGATGGCTGACTTTCCAACCATTACCAAGTTGCCCTGATAGGAGGACTACTAGTTCCAAGAGTTTTGCCTTGGAGTCTCAGGAAATGTGTATGTTTTCCAGTCACTGCCTTATGAAGTACCAACATACAGGCCAAAGAAGATAACCTAGCATTTGACTTGTTTGTAAGGAAGTCACGTGATACCAAATCTGTCTCGATTTAAATGTGCTAAATTAGGAACTAAAATGTTACTTTCTTGGAGAATTAGAGATATCATAGAACATGCTCTTTGAAGGTATAGAAAGGCAGGCCGGTAGCTGGGCTCTCATCTTGCAGGGGCCAAATCATTTTCCAGTTGATGAGTGTTAGACCTCCCGTCACTCTCTATCCATTATCGAGTATCCCAACAATTTCGTAATGCTATGTTTCTTTTCCTAGTTTCTCTCATAATAGAAAAGCTTGCAATGGTTTGATAATAAACTGCTATTTCCCTAATGTAAGTGTGTGTGTGTGAGAAAGAGAGAGAATGTATGCTTGTATGTTGTTCTTTACAAAAGGCACAGAAATGGTCCATTCATGTCTGCACTAATGTCTCCTGCAAGGGTCCCCACTGCCCAGTGGTCCTGAGTATGGGGCTCACAGACCTGGGAGATTTACTTACTTCATTAGAGTTTAAAAGCAAGAGATGCCAGTGGGAAATTCAAGTTGCAGCAACAGCATTTTGCAGTCAGTGCTAACTTGATTTTCTATGGCCAACTCTACCTTCTAATTAGAGCAAGGCATTAAGAGAGAGGTCACTATGGTTGATATGCTGTGGGATAGCTTTAAGGCTGGTGTGTGCTGGGGGCGGGGCGGCTCTGTGCTATGGCCCTGGAGAAGGCTGGACTGGACTGTCTAGTAGGTGAACCTTGAAGGGTAACCACACCCTGCAGCAGTTGCCACATTGGCTTGAAGTGGTGACAAAGGTAGAGACTTGGCTCTCTCGGATGAGAGAGACTTTGGCATGGGGTCTGGCCAGAGTAAGGCACTTCTGATTGGCAAGAAAGGAAGACAAATTGGTGCCTGTGTTTTCCTGTGTACTTTGTATGATGGAGCCACTGCTGAGTTGTGTGGCAGAAGTAGGAGTGGACGAGAGAATAAACGGCCTCTCAGTGTCCTTACCCACTTGCCATACTGCTCAAAACACCCAGCTCTTGGTTCTGGGGGGCTTCTGGGACTGTTGGTGTCTCTTAAGTCTTGGTCATTTGTGTATGACTGAGGGCTTCTGAGAACAGTGGGGGAGGATCTGTAGACTAAATGTCCCTGGGCTAGGGCCTGATCTAAGAGAATTAAAAATGAAGCAAGCCTCAGAGGAAAGAGCTGCAAGTGGCCAGGCGCCCTACTGCCCAGCCATTGTCCTCCCAGTTGTCAGGGTGGCGCTGGCTCAGAGTGCTCAGTAAACATCTGCGGAGAGGCAGGAGGATGCTCAGGCCTTCTCATTGGCCCAGCTCCAGCCTCTTTGTAGCACCATGGGGATCACAGGCTCCTAAGAACATTCAGACACAGACGAGGCTTTGGCAGTTCCTAGGGAATGCATTGATGGGTTGTATTGATTTGTTGGAGAACAATGACCCATAGCTTCAGCCTGAGAATTCCTAATAAAGTTAAGAAGGCATAAAAATGTCTCCTCAGAGACCAGTCAGGAGTATTTCTTCCCGTAGAGTTTAATTTGTTGCTTGTGTGGTTTCTGTGATGTCATCCCACATGTGTGAGCTGGAAACACTCACACAGAGAGCGCAAACACGGCATGCATATTTTGAAATGGAAAAATACATTGTTGCTCTCCATTTGATCCCACGTACTGGAAAAGCAGACTTGGGAATACTGTAGGAGACCAGCTCTTAAGTGGGATGCCGGCAAGGTTCACCTCCTCCCTAAAGTGGGGTCATATCACCTTAGTGCAGGAAGGACATGAGGACATCCGGCCATGCCTCATGTCTGGGCACTGGACCATTCTACTGGACTTTCTCAGCGATGGTCTCAGAAACTTCAACTGACTAATCATGTGTACAGTGTGTTTAAACATAAGATAGACTGCAACTGAACTGCGAGTATGAATTTTGGTCTCTGTCATTTAAAGGCTGTAGAAAGGGAGAGTAAACCCCAATGCTGGTTATTGGTTCCTAAGTTTTGTTAGAATTGAGGTTATTGCTAAATATGCTTTATTTGATAACTACTATATCTTAGAGGTATTCTTTTAATAATACTGTCTGTCCTGTAAGGAAATATCAGGATCAACTATGTTCTTATTCAGAAACAGATGCATGGCTCTGGAAAACAAGCAACCAGCACTGCTCAGCCGTGAGGGGCACCATTGGCACCCTTAGTAGCCACTGGGGAGATGGCAGAAGAGCACAGCTCCAACTTCCTTTAAATCAAACTCTACCTGGCACTCCAAAACCAAAGTACAGAAATGACAGAAGAAATGTGGGTTTGCAGCTTCCCTCTCACTCCACCCAAAGGGTGGGCTCATCACCTGCTCCAACTAGACCTTTGAGTGTCTCGAAAGACCATGCTCACACAGCTCTGGAACTTTTCCCGTTGTGTAAATTTGGACTTAATACAACTACCCAACCTCACATCAGTTGCAAAAATTCTGCACGTGTCCCGGCAGCAGCGAAACTGTCACTGTGCCATGGAAAGAGGCAGGCGATTAGAGTTCTTTTGTGCATCTGTGATGTGGATTTATTTATCCACTGTCATCAAGGCCATGTTTCCCAAGGCTGAATACAGTTTTTGAATTCTGGAGAGCAAAAAAATTCTAAGTCTGTATTTTCCATTTGTTATACATATAACAAATGTGTATTGCCCTGATATCATAGGGCAACCATTGATATTACCCTTCCAAAGATGCCTGATCCTAAAATACTCAGATGCTGCAGAAGCAATGTCAATTACCTTCTAATATGAAAGCTGGTCAACCCACACCTCACCAGGACATAGTGAAGGCCTCTGGCATTTGCCTTGCATTTTAAAAAATATCTTTCATGACGTTAGCTTGAGGCATCTTAAAGATATGCTCCTGAAGGTGGCTTTCCAGCCAGGCATTGAAAGAGTGAAAGATGGAAGGGTTTCCTGGCTAAGTCTGCCTTTCATGAGCCTTTGGCATTGGGGAACTGATTTCTCTGTCATCCTATGATGAGTTAACAGGTACGTTTCTAGTGTGGGCAAGACTGAGATGCTATGTTGCAGAAGATAGGATGCCCTGAAGAGAACAGATGGGTGACTTTGGGTTCTTTGTCCAGCGACTACTAATAAGGATAGCAGACATAGCTGCATGATGAGAATAACATTCCATGTGGTTATAACTTTTGCAAGCATATGGATTCTGCCTAATTTTTAATAAGTTGAGCCTTGCAGTAAAAAGGAGATTTTTATCTCCAGGGTTGATCGACTAGATCTGGTTACCGGCTCACATCTGAAAATGTTTATGGTCCCATAGAAAGCCGCCTCTATCTGTCAGAACACAGGGTCATTGTATTACAGTCAAGAAGACAATGTAGCAATTTGCTTAGCTCGAAATGGGGCAGGAGACAGAGGTCTGCAGTGCCTGGGCAGTGGCTTTCTCCTAGAAACACCACTGTTCCCAGTGTAAACAACATGCCCATGCATGCCAGCACTGTGCACAAGGGCAGCCAGAGAGAAGCTCCTGCTGGCTCTGGGAGCAAAGCCTAGGGCGGCATCACAGACTTCTTTTCCCTCCAAAGGTGTTCATGGCCTCTCACCTCAAAGTCAAATGTCTGCCTCGACTAGGGGTCCAGTCTCTATCCTGGTGTGGCCACACCTCAGCCTTCTTGCTTGTACTCTAGGTTTTCTCCAAAGCTGCTGGCCAGAACCAGATCCTACCAGCTGTCTGAGAGCTTCAGAGTGCAGAGCTGCAGAGTCTGAAGCCCTGTCAGTATGTAGGGCCCAAGACCTTCCTTAAGACCCTGGCTACAGTCCAAGATAGGGATTCCAAAAAAATAAAAAACCCATTCCAGGTTCTGCTTGGGGTATCCTGAGCTGTGTGTCTGGTACTGTAACAGCCTTGGGGAGCTAGGGAGCTGTTTTCCAATAAGGCCTCAAACAGAAAGTAAACATCTCGTCTTGGATCCCATCAAACAGGATATTTCAAGTCCGCCAGAAGAACAAAAGCACAAGGAGCCTTCTGTAGAAAACCCCGTGATGGTACAAATGCCTGCTACGGCGCCCTGCGCAGTAATAGACACTTTGCATAAATTAATAACTTACAAGTACCTGAGCAAGGACACAAAGCACCACAGCACAGCACCGACGGCAGTAGCTCTAAGTTCCGGAAACAATGGCGTTTTAAACACTTTAAAAATTCTGAAAGTTGGTATAAAAAGAGATCACTCCGATGGAGTTGAAGATAGTGCAAACTTCTGTCTTCACTGTCGAGGACCAGTCTGGGCTTGCTTGTCACTTGATGTAGGCATTGTGGGAAGATCTGGGCACTTGGTGCTTAGGAGCAGGTCTGAATCAAGAGCAAGCCAGAGAGAAGAAAACAAAACTGCAGTTAGACTCTCCGAAGCCGTTCTATAGACACAAAAGCTGGGTGGGTGGGAGGCTGCTCCTGGAGGCTGGTGGGTCTCCCAGGCTAGAAGCCGCTGATCTCCACCTGAGACTGGAGGCCAGGCTAGCTTTTGGGAGAGAATGCAGAGCACGCCAAGGCCTTCACTGTAGAACTCCTAGTGATTTATGATGGGCCACCTCCCCTCTCTGGAGCTGTGCCTCCCATCCATGAGTTGATTCTAGTCTAGCACCATTTGCAGAAAAATGGATATGAATTCCTCAGACAATCCCTAGTTTTTCTTTTTAAATTTATTTATCTGTAATGTCTCTGCATGTGAGTGCAGGTGCCTGTGGAGGCCAGAAGAGGGCACTTCTGATCCCCCTGGAGTGGTTACAGATCCTTGTGAGTCACCCAATGGGAGTGCTGGTAACGGAACTCCAGTCCCCTGGAAGAACAGCAAGTGCTCTTAATCACTGAGCTGTTCTCTCCGATCTCAAATTCTATGTGGCACAGGTGAACTCAGTTTTATCACTGTATCATCATCTCAGCACACAATCAGCATAAAGAACTGGGAGAATCAACAGGGGCAGAATTAAGTGTTCAAAATCCAGCACACGTTTACACTTTTATTTCAGTTTTATTTTGAACTGGCTCCAACATGCCGAGTGGCAACTTTGATCCCACAGCACAGCTCAACTGATGGGGAGCCAGGCTGTCATCCGTAGAGGTGAGGCAGGGGGCTGCTTGGGACATTCTGAAAAGGAGTGCCCCTCAGTCAGCCTTATCAGTCCATGCAGTAGTTTTATTTAGTGAAATATAAAAAGTAACTCAAAAGCTATGCAACTTTTTCTGCATTTCCACAGTGGTGAGCTAGACTGTTCTCCTGACCCTGTGACCAGCATTATCTCTGAGATTTATGAGGCAGCCATTTCTTTCCTAGGCCAACACATTCTTCCCCAGAGCCGTAATGAATCAATGATGTGCATCTTCCCCTGCAGAGATGGGAGTTACTAAGCGTGCAGCCTGGCTAACAGTATCTCTGGTTCTCTGGTGCTCAGAGAGCTCGTGGCCTGCTAGGGGGCACATGAGTCAGAAGAGTGGGCTGTGAGTTTAATGATCTGCTAGCCAGGCGTGGTAGATCATTCCTCTAGTCCCACCCTAAAGGAGGGTGAAGGAGCAAGCGGCTCGCGTCAACCTGGCTACTAGGGAGACGAATGCTGGGCTATGGAGCGCTTGCCTAGCATGTTTTAGCCCAAGAATTGAGGAAAAACAAAGCAACAAAAGACCCACAAGGGAATAATTTCACCGAGGAAGAGGTTGAGCTGCAGCATTTGCTGATTTCCGTGTTGTCAATGCCCCCGGCTACACTGTGGGGCCCGCAAACCTGGAAGATGGGAGAGCACCCAGGGTGCCATGGATTCCGCCATAGAGATCCCTGATGTGAGTAACCTCAGCAGCAAGTACTGGGAGCAATGTTTTGAGTATTCATTACCCTTGTTTTAAATGCAACTTGATATACTTTAATATTTAATATTAGCTAGGTTGTAAAGGCATGAGCCAGCTTCAGTACAGCTGTGGGTTACCTCTCCCCATGTAAATAGAATCTGGGCTACATCTGCCTCATCCCCTATGGGAGAGGGGTGAAGATGATCACAGCCAGAGAGAGCCAGCACGGGTCACTCAGCTGTAGAGAAGTCCCCAGGGTGATCCTATTGAGCAGCTGCTTAGGCCTCACCTCTCCATAATCTCTCAACCCCAACTAGTGTCTCAGCCCCTGGAGTAGGCAGAGCAAGTCTAGGTGAGGGTGGTGGAGGTCCTGCCTTTATACAGATAAACCATTTTCCTTAGTGCCTGTAGGAGACCAGGCTGGACCCCTGTCAGCAGCTCATTTTTCCTGGGTCATCTTCATCCTGCTATGATCTCTCAAGTAAGTGAGCCATTGCTGGGAGCGCTGGGGTGATGTTTAGGTATGCATAGGTATAGTTTGCATTGATTGCTTCCTGGTTACTTTTACACATATCTCCCATCCTTACCATGCTGGGGGCAAGTAGGAAACATGACTTAACACCTGAAACCTGCCACACCTCCAGTGTGGTTACTTCTCTACCCTCCACCATTAGAAGACACCTACCTGTTTGGGGCTGGGCGGAACCCAGGCTCTTGCTGCCCTGGGGTCCTCACCAAGGCACTAGTGAGCCGAGATGCCCTGCTCAATGGATCAGCAGGCAGAGGCTTCTGAGGAGGGCTGGGTTTGTGGGTGCCCTGCAACAGACAACAGATCCCATGTGACTCAACTCTGTGGTCAGAACTGGGCTCCAGGACCCAGCAGTCTCCTGGAAGGCAGTGTGCATTACTACACAGTGCTGGCTTCATCTCTGATTCATAACCCTTCTACCATACAAAGTAGGGCCTGCATTTAGCCTTTATGTGGAATTTTCCGTAACATTTAAAAGAATCATGTAGGTACATTCCTATGTGGGTCATCTGACCTCACAAGTCTTAGGGGTACAGTGGATGGTAGGGTTCTCTGTCAGTGCCCCTAGGGGATGGATATAAATCCACCAATGCTCTTAGACAATCTCCAGTTTATAAAGGACCAGCTAAACTGGGGATGCACAGGATTTAGAAGACAGCCGTCCTCCTGGGGTCAGGATCTGAAAAAGATAGTCAGACTGCTTTGTAATTTGTACAACTTGTTGCATTATCTGTAGAAAGAAGCCATGCAGTGACTTATGGGACAAGTAAAGGTCTTTGAGGACACTATGGAGTGATAGGCTCCTGGCTAAGGGGTCAGAGTGAGAATTTGAGGGTTATTCTACATTGAGTTATATCCAAAGGGACTCACACAAGTCTACCTCTCAGGAAAATGGAATAACCTATCTTGTAGCCCTGGTACGAGGCTTAAATAAAAGAACATGTAAGATGCTCCCAGCACATGGATAATTATTATACCAGCAATTATTTGTGTGGAAACTTTAAATGCTTCATGGAAACCTAAGACCCCTCGAAGCATCTCCTGGGGTACCTTCCTCTCTGCCCCTCGTGAGGGTCAGTCAGCAAAACTGTACAAACTCTCCTGGGTCTAGGATAGGTATGATTAGCATGACACTTTCCATTCTTGGCCTTATCATTGCAGGGAAAAAGGACCCTGAGGATCAGAGTTAGAATCCCTTATAGGATGTCCTGGTCATTAAATGAGCTGATACACTTACATGACTAGGCATGGTGGGGCACACCTGTAGTCCCAGGCTTTGAGGCTACACAGGAAAACACACCTTAAAAGTCACACAAAACCTGCACTGTCTCGGGACTTGGTAGATAACATGTCCAGCAGGATCCAAACATCAACATCAGAAAAATGGAAAGATCTCCCATGCTCTTGGGTAGGTAGAATTAACATAGTAAAAATGGCAACTATACTAAAAACAATCTACAAGTTCAATGCAATGCCCATCAAAATCCCAGCAAAATTCTTCACAGACCTCGAAAGAATGGTGCTCAACTTCATATGGAAAAGCAAAAAACCCAGGATAGCCAAAACAATCCTGTACAACAAAAGAACTTCTGGAGGCATCACAATCCCTAACTTCAAACTCTACTACAGAGATACAGTAATGAAAACTGGTATTGGTATAAAAACAGACAGGAGGACCAATGTAATCGAATCAAAGAACCGAATATCAATCCACACACCTACAAACACTTGATTTTTGACAAAGAAGCTAAAAAATATAAAATAGAAAAAGAAAGCATATTCAACAAATGGTGCTGGCATAACTGGATATCAACATGTAGAAGAATGAAAATAGATCTATATCTATCTCCATGCACAAAACTCAAGTCCAAATGGATCAAAGACCTCATAATAAAACCAACCACACTACAGAAACATATATACATATATAAAACCAACCACACTAAACTTCATAGAAGAGAAAGTGGGAAGTATATTTGAACACATTGGCACAGGAGACCATTTCCTAAATATAACCCTAGTAGCACAGGCACTGAGAGCAACAATTAATAAATGGGACCTCCTGAAACTGAGAAGCTTCTGTAAAGCAAAGAACGCCATCAACAAGACAAAATGGCAGCCTACAGAATGGGAAAAGATCTTCACTAACACCACATCGGACAGAAGGTTGATCTCCAAAATATACAAAGAACTCAAGAAATTGGTCATCAAATGAACAAATAACCAAATAAAAATAATGGGGTACAGACCTAAACAGAGAACTCTCAACAGATGAATCTCAAAGGACTAAAAGACATGGAAATGCTCAACATCCTTAGCCATCAGAGAAATGCAAATCAAAATGACTCTGAGATTTCATCTCACACCTGTCAGAATGGCCAAGATCAAAACCACTGATGATGGTTTATGCTGGAGAGGTTGTGGGGTAAGGGGAATTCTCCTCCATTGCTGGTGGGAGTGCAAACTTGTACAGCTGCTTTGAAAATCAGTATGGTGATTTCTCAGAAAAATTAGGAAACGATCTACCCTAAGACTCAGCAGTACTTCTGTTAAGTATATACCCAAAGGAAGTTTGATCCACAAGGATATGTGCTCAACTATGTTCATAGCAGCATTATTCATATTAGCTAGACTCTGGAAGCAACCTAGATGCCCCCCAACCAAAGAATGGATAACAAAATGTGGTAGATTTACACAATGGAGTACCACACAGTGTTAAAAAAATAATGGCATCTTGAAATTTGCAGGCAAATGGATAGATCTAGAAAAAAGCCATACTGAGTGAGGTAACCCAGACACAGAAAGACTAATATGTATTCACTCATAAGTGACTTTTAGACATAAAGCAAAGAAAAAGCAGTCTACAGGTCACAACCCCAGAGAAACTAGACAACAAAGAGGACCCTAAGAAAGAAATACATGGATCTAAATTACATGGGGCTTAGAAAAAGACAAGATCTCCTGAATAAATTGGGAGTGTGGGGGTCATGGGAAAGGGTAGAAGGGGAGAAGGGATGATGGGAGGGAAGTGGAGAAAAATGTATAACTCAATAAAAAAATAAAAAAAGCAAAAAAGTTACTTCAAATGTGTATGATGTTTTCACAGTGCTTGAACTAAAATCACATCTCCTGAGCTACAGACAGCAGTTCAGAGGCTACAATGCCAGATTCAACAGCTCCCTGCAAAATGATGGGACTCCTACAGAAGTCAGCAAACCACAGCTGTGTGGGAGATGCGCCAAGAATGAACAACAGATTGGATTTAGAGAAATCGCGAAACAGGGGCCAGACACACAGGTGACATGTCTCTTATCAAATCTCATCAGAGGAAACAGGGGAAGGTGCTAGAATATAGACAAACCCCCTAGGTAGGTGTATGGACCACACTGGCTGTGCACACATGAGTGTGCCTTAGCTTTTACACAAGTGCAGAAATGATAACAGCCCTCCCTCAGGGTTGGAATGAGGACTGACAGAGTAAAGCTCTTAGCGCAGGGCCTGGCATGTGTTCACCCACGAGTAAGAGCCGTGGCTGTTTGACAGCTGTGATTGACAGGAATTTCACCCTAGCCACAAGCCCTGGGTAATGAAGGCCACACACAAATCAAGCTCCAGTTCTCAGAAAACTGAGCACAATGTCCGTGTGTAATGTAAAAATGAAAGCACACACCATAAGGAGACTCGGGTTATAAAATCATTCCTCACAAAGCAGTACTAATTTTTCTGCTAAATATAATGAAGTATCTAGTCTCTGCAGTAAAGATAACACCAGGGTTTTATTGGTGTGTGGAAGAAAAGGTAAGGTGTATGTTATAGTCTGCTTTAATGCATTTGGGTTTATCATGGAAACTTGGGAGATAATTACAGCTTTCCCACAATAGTCTCAATTTATGCTCACAGTCTTGTGAGCCACCATGTCCTCTCAGATGGTGCTCAGCTGTGAGGACAAATGATATGTTCATCCCTGTGATAAAACTCCAAACAGTCAAGATGCTGATGGAAAGTTCGTGAGCCCCGAGGACAGCAAAGGTCTCCATCTGTCCCGCCTTGCCCTGGTCAGGAGAGGGTCTAGTCTAGATGGTTGCTTATGAGGTGTCATGTCTCCATATAATGCGGCCACCTCTGTAGGAACTAAGAAGGAACTCCAGGCTGCTCTTACTGGTACATTTTTCTTTAGTCTTTATTTTCAAAAAATTCAAACATCATTCTTTTTCCCTCAGGTCGCAGAGAAAAGTCCCACTCTGCCTGTCACATGCGGTCCTGGGCCTCTGCTTCCCACCTGTGTTCTAGCAATGGCAATGCATTGCAGAATGACAACGTTCTCTCCCTCCCTCCCCTCCCCTCTCTCTCAACTTTGAAAACAAACATGACAAAATCAAAATGTGACACTGTTGCCTTGACCGTCATCCTGTTATCAGCTGGCACACAGTCTACAATAGTAAATATGCCCTGCTATCTGAGAGTTCTGTGCAGGGGGACTGGAGCCCATGACCACAGAAAGCCATTAAGACATCTCACTGTAACAAGTGAGTCTGTCTCTGGCTAAAAATATTGTGGACATTATGACCATAGATAGGATTGTAGCCCACCACAGTGATGTAGGTAGGCGTCATGGAACTGACCAAAGATGACATGCCAGTGGGTCTTCCATAGCCAGAACCATGGCAGGCAGGGCCACCATGACCTCCCTTTCTCCGCTGATTAGGTAAAATGAATACTTCCCGCTCTCCCTAAAGGAATCAGATAGCTAAAGGAATAAGATATTATTGAATCAAAACACAGTGCAAGGAGAAGGAAGGAGGAGACTGAGGCTGGAGGCATCTGGCCCCTTAAGAAAACCCGAGTTTTGTTATGGAAACCCAAGTACTGCTTTGATTCCTGTCTACAGTGAGTAACCCAGAAATCAAGTTAGCACCTTTGGGTGGAAACGAGTTGCCCTGGCCTCATGGGGTGGCCATGGTTTAGTGGGATGCCATTCTTTTCCCAGCCTCTCTGCAGCAAAGCTCTGGTGCTCTGCACACAGAGGCATCAGGTTATGAACTGTCTGGACAAAAATGTGCATTGTTATCTACTGACAGTGGATGGCATCAATGCCGCAGGTGGAGTGGGTGGGCCTGAGCCCTTGACTTTCCTGTCTGTGGTAGTCTGGATGTAATTGGCCCCTATAAGCTTATGGGGAGTGGCATTATTAGGAGGTGTGGCTTTGTTGGAGTAGGTGTAGTCTTGATGGAGGAAGTGTGTCCTTGTGAATGTGGGCTTTGCGGTCTTCTTTGCTCAAGCTTTACTCAGTGTGACACTCAGACCACTTCCTGTTGCTTGTGAGTCAAGATACAAAACTTGAGCTCCTTCTGCAGCACCATGTCTGCCTGTACGCTACCAGTCACACCATGATAAAATGTAAGTCACCTCGATTACATTAAGAGATGCCATGGTCATTGTGTCTCTTCTTAGCAACAGGAACCCGAACTAAGACACTTCCACTACCTCCTTGCTCATGGAATATGCAGCCTTACTGTGCTCTGTTACTTCCATAAACTGGAGCTTATGATAGCAACTTTTCTCAGCTCCCAGGGGGTGGGGAGGGGAGGGCAGAAACACCTGCCAAGCATGCAGCTCTGTGGCCCTGCCATATACTCAGTGCTGAGTAAGTGTGTGTGTGTGTTTGAATGATTTCATAACCATTAAAAGCACAAGCACAGGCTCCTTGTACCAAAACAATGTGCACATTCGAGTACACACACACACAGACATACACACACACACACACACACACACACACACAATTTGGTGGTAAATATAACTGTGTAAGTGAATCCCGTCATTGCTGTTTGGCTGAAGATTCCGCTGTATAGGTCCATGGTGCACAAACCAGGACTGATAATTCTCTTGGACATGGTGCAGTAAACATCAGTCGTCTCCAAACTATGGGTTGAGTTTTTAGGAGTCTCTGTTTCTCTAACGCACCTGGGAGCATAATCTCAGCCCGGAGTTCATGTCTGCAATTCGTTCAGAAGACTTTAAACAACCTAGTTTTCTGGAAAATGCTAGGAAGTAATGAGAAATAGATTCTTAGATCAAGTGTTCCCACACGTCAGCAGGCCTCATTCAAATGCCATTCTATGGGACAGGTATTTAGCCAAGCAAATTTTGGTAAGTGCTGGGCCAGTGGCACCCAGGTGAGGCTCTGCTTATTAGGAGAATGGTCAGGGTGTCTTGGAAGACCAGGGATTCTCCCCGCCGTGGACCTTTTCTCTTTCTGTTCTCTTTCCTCCAGAAGTAACACTGGGCACATTGTAAGACTAGAGAGATGACTCAGTGGATGAAGTGCTTGCCACTCAAATGTAAGGACCTGAGTTCAAATCCCTAGGACTCACATACAAAATCCTGATGAGGTGATGCACATCTGTAATTATAGCACACTGATGAAAAGATGGAGAGAGAGACTCGCCCTACTGTCAAAACCGCATGCCTCACGCAAGGTGGAAAGAGTGCTGGCCCCTGAAGGTTGTCCTCTGAGTGCCACATATGTGCTCACAGCATGTACAAGAGGGTCCAACACAAGGCCTAAGTATGGGATGAAAAGCCCACATTCCGAGAGGCACATTTGTGGACAAGACAATGAGTTGAGTTTATGGAGGATGACAGGTTTTCTAGAAAGACAACACTTACTCGTCAAATGTAAAGTTAACCAATGCAACTCTCATGATGTTGCCCCATCCCTGGAGTGTCTCTGTGATAAATCTGGACAAGGATAGCAGGCACATCTGGGTCCTATCGTGTGGGATGGCACCCACAGAACTGCAATATACCAATGGATTCTATTTTTGCTGCCAAGCAAGAGTCACCACTTGTTACTGCCCACACCTGCCTGGAATGGACTCCAGACCCCTGTGTGTGAGAGAGGGGAATCACACAGTTATCTACGACAAATGTCTCTGAAAGACTCCAGACAGACACAGCTCAGAGTGAGACCATGGAGTTTCCAGTGACTTGTGGCTAAAGGGGAAGATTTCCTTAGGTTCATACAAAGAAGGCTTTTGGGGTGGCTGCTCTAGAGGAGCCACTTCTGTGGGCACTGATAACTGTGGGAGAAAAATCACGTGACCTATTAATCCCCATTTGGCACTGTACAGCGGTGGCACTGCTGAGAGAGGAATAAGAAGCCTCAGTGTGAGGGAATCCGCCGGGTAGATGTTTCCAGGCCCTGGGAGTACCCAAGGGATGTGTGCAAGGCACTGAGCACCGCTGCATATCCTGGATTTCATGACTTCTGTCAGATTCTCAAGTATGGCCACAGCCCAGTCATGTTCGGGATTTGCCTGTTGCCTTCCAGCAGGACAAACTGAGACAGGTCGGAAAAACAGATGGAAGAGAAAACCGTCCACTGTCCACAAAGCCAACAGAAGACACCAGACCAGGATGCTAACTGGTGGAGCTTGGGAGAGGGCATTGTGAGCATGCAAGGAACGAGAGATTCACAAAAGGAAAGATATATTGATTCAGTATTCAAAACCAGAGTTCCTGATATGCCAGCAGTCAAAATAGAACTATAACAAAGTACAGAAATTTCGTTCAAAAGAAATTTCTATTTATATTAGCAAAGAAGACTCAACAGTGAATTTAAAAAAATCAAAAGAGCCAGAGACAGCAGCAGATAGTTCACAGAGCACACGGCTAAAGCAATGCCATGGAGCTTACTGATGTGAGCTCCCAGTGGCCAGGTGCAGACTCCTTGTGCAGTAACTTGTTTAGAGCTTGAAACTGACAAGGATACAAGTTTTTAGAACAGAGAAATTAACTGAAAGTCAAAGCTTTTTTCCCCTATAAAGAGCTGCTAGATATAAACTAGTTATCAGCAATAAAAGAAAAAGGAAATGAGGTTGTGGCAAAATGGAATAAGCATAGCTTACCTTATTCCTTTTAGTATTTGTATAAAAAGATCATCAAGCAATTGATATAAATTAAAAATTAGAGAAAAAGGCTACCTGGTGAACTCTAGACTCAAGGAACTACCCAGTGGTAGGTCCTTCTGTGTGCACATAGGTGCATGCTAGAGCCCCAGCCAGGATGTAGAAAAGGAGCAACAAGAAATAAAATAAGTATATACAATCTGGAAATAACTGGCACCAAAGAAATAAAAAGAACCTCAAGAAAGTCTCCCCTCTGTAGGGATAAACCTGGGAAGAAGGATGTCTAGAAAAACAATTATTTTGACTATATATGGTATTATTCCTGCTCAGTCCAAAGGAATTACACCTCTACCCCCCCCAACTGCAAATGGTGACATTTCTTTCCCAGAGCAGAGACTGTGGACAGAACTCTTGGTGAATTTCTTACCACTGCAGAGTCCAGATGAAATGGAAGGACCCCCAGCTCTCTATCAAAGTCAACCTAAAATTCTATACCCAACAAAACTATCCTTCATGAATGAAAAAGATATCCTTAGACAAGGGGTGCTAGTAATATGCCAACAATAGGCTTGCTTAAAAGATACATAATGAGTGAAAGTCTTTCAAGCAGAAAAGAAATGATGGGATGTAGAACATCAGGAAGGGGGAAGAGCTGAAATGATCAATATATGAGCAATATAATCAACTCATTAGTTTACAAATGTGTGTTTAACTGAAAGCAAAAATTCCATCTGAAGTGGCTCTTGATGCCCATTAAGGCCACTTAAAATATTTTACATGTATACATGTGTCCAAGTGTATGTGCACCACATGCAAGCCTGCAGAAGTCATGTGGGTTCTGGAAATTGAACCTAGGTCCTCTGCAAAAGCAATGCATGTTCTTAACCTCTGAGACATTTTTCTAGCTTCAATGGATTTTAAGTCATCCATTATTTAAAAATGAGGTCAGTGAGACCTAAAGGCTGGGAATTTTACATTTCTCCTGAAGCAATCAAATACTGGGATAAAGATGGATTCATTTTCAGAGAGCTGTTTTTTTCCCATCAAGGCCAATTTTGACCCTCAGGAGATAGCAATAATGAAAACATGATTACAAGTGTAATTGTCGATTGAGAGAGAGTTCAGTGCTGCTGAGCCTCCCACAAAAGCCCAAGGAAACCCCACACAACACCCAGCCCCACATTTCAAAATGTAGAGGAGACAACACTGTGGATAAATGAGCCTCAAATACTAAGAAATGTTTAAATTGAAACAAAAACTGATGGCTCAGGCACACGTCAGTACCCCCTCAGGAAATGGCTGAACTGCTGGACGGACAGAAAATGGAGATGGTGCAGATTACCTATCTAATAAGCAAAGCCTTGAAACACCAACCTTGTCTTTCTCATCATGATCTCGCTGGTATCAATACGAAAACATAAATACATGCAATACTCTAACCAAACATTTAAGTTTGTCCGACCACTTGAAGATTTGTGCTTTCAATCTGATATTTCACTTGAATCTTCCCTAAAGGAACTCCAAGTGCATCTGTCTAGATCTTCCAAGTGGGAGCTGTCTATAAAGCAAACATCACAGCAATCAAACGCGTCCACTAACTCGCCGGTCCTTCAAAAGCTACTCCACATCTAAGTGGCACGCTGCTGCTTAAGGAACATTTTATAGGCTCTGCAATGCCAAGGTATATAAAAACAACTTTACAGCAGAATCACAGGCTGTAAAGCTATGTGCTTAGAAATAAACTCAATTATGTTAAAGGTATAATTATACATATATAAAAATAATCCCACAGGAAACTATAACAATAGCATTTAAAAATGATTCTGTTTCATTATTCGAGTTGCCAACAGTACCCATTACTAGTCTCAAAATATTTCACTTGAAATCCCAGCTTCTTCAGCTGTGTGTGTGTCATTAATTCAACATGCAGCAACCGGAAGCTATTTTAAAGCCAAATGTGCACTGAGCCTGTGGGGATCTGGCAGCGCTGGCCTGTGTCACATCCCGTGACTTCACCGTAGCTTCAGTTTTGAACATGCAACGCAAACAATGACAGCATACACCACCGACAAACAAACTGCCAAGGATGCCTCGGCTCAGAGTTAAGACTGTTAGGAATTGCCACGGTTCCATTGGACACAGAAGGGTCTCTGCTCCCCCAGAAACAAAGCTTTAACTACAGAAAATACAGATTTTTAATATTTTCCTATCATTTCTTGCCTATATACCCAGAGTCCTATGAAAACTCCTCAGGTATAAAGCATTCACAGTAGAAAAACTTTAAGTCCTGGCTGAGATGATAAATTACATGGGCATGGAAACAATTCTGAATATTTTAAAAAATACTATAGGCATTGTATGTGGGTTATCTCTGTTATCTGCGTTCCATTTCATACAGTCACTATGTTAAACAATTTGTCCGAGTTTACATGTTAGCAACTAGCAGAGTCTGGATTTGAACTGCATCCCACCCCGTCAGCACGGGAGGCATACCTGGGTCTGCCTGAGTGCAGGATTGGCAGGCAGGGGCCTGGCAGGGCCGCTAGGTGCACGTGGGGCCTGGTAGAGAGGTGGGAGCACTCGCCGAGGTGACTGGGGATGAGGGACGGCTCGAGTGTTGAGGGGTCTGCTGATGTCAATCTTCTGGCTTTGCAATGACGGCCTGTCCTGCATGGTCAAAGCAGAGAGTCAGTTCTGATGGAGTTTACGCCCAGAGGAAAGAACAGCATTAACTAGTCTATGACCAGTGGGGAGGGGAAGTCCATGGTGTCCATACGAAGGACTGTATTTATTTATTTACACCTCAAAATTCTAAAGGAAGCATCCCCTACATCTGAAATGGGAAGATGATTTTTATATAGATTAAAACAAACAAACATTAAGAACCAAACTGGTGACAGTAGCTCTTGGAAGGCTGAGGTAGGAGGACTGAGAATTTGAAGCTAGTGTTTGCAGTCAATCAATCAAGCAACCAATCAATCTTCAAGCTGGCTTAAGTAACAAATAGATGAACTAACCTGAAGTACCAAGTATGAAGACACAGACTGGATCACGAGAACATGAAGAAGGCATGAGCTCAGTGTGCACACGCTAAGGGTAATGCGAGAACTACCTGCCCCGGAACCGAGGTGCTCATCTCTGGACAGCCTTCCCTCGTGTTCGGAAGGAGGACCAGAGCAGGCGCAGCATGACCTGGCACTCCATAGTTTTTCTTTTTATAAATAACTTTATTGAGGTATGATTGATACCCAGTTAATTGAATTAAGTGATTTTTTTTCTTTACTCAACTTTTTTCTTCACCCATCCATGTTCATGTGATTTGAACCGAAGATGCTCTTCCTGTACTGGGATTTCAGGCATGGGCCACTATGCCTGGCTTGACTGACGTTCATACCCATGGGGCTAATATAGCCAACATGACAAGGTCTCTATCACCCAGAAGAGCTTCCTTGCCACTTTTACCTCCGCCCCTTTCTTTTCCCCAGACATTGGCATCCTCTTTGTGTCATTCTAGATGAGTTTTTGTTTTAAAGTTGCATAGAAATGGCACTGTAGAGCATGTGCTCCGTGGGTTCTCTGGCTTGTAATGGCTACTTTGAGCTCCCCACCCCCGCAGAGGTCATGCAAGTCGGTAGCTGACTCTGTCTTCTTGCTGAGTAGCAACCACTGTGTAATATGCCACTGCTAATCCTTTCACCTGTTGACAGACCTTTGGGTCATTTCCAGTGTTTAGATCTTGCTTTTGGCCCCCATAAAACACACCATTGTAGCTGGCGATTCCAGGTTTGGAGATAAAGGGAGACACATTTACTGGGAGCGATGGCTTCCCTTTTAGAAGTCCAACCTCTGCTTTTTATACCAAGAGAAGTAAAACAGTGTATTGCCTGCTGCATTGGTGATAACATTCTTTTCAGTAATTTCTCATTTCATGGAACCTGTCCTGCTCCCTGTTTTAATTTGTCCGAGTTTGCCTCAGTCAGACATTGTTTTGCTATGACAGAGTACCTGGTATGAACCGCTTGGAAGGAAGGTTTAGTAAGGCTAATTAATGGCTTCAGAGGTTCAGTCCACAGTTGCCTGGCCCCATGCCCTTAGGTAGAACAGCAGGATAGAAGTGTGTGTAGAACCATCGGGTGGACAGGTAAACAGGAAGGGAAGAAGTGAAGGGACAGCCTTCAAATCCCCTCTTCCTGCCTTGGGATTGACCTCCTTCCAGGAGGTTTGACTTCCTGAAGTTTCCCACATCACCAAAGGGGATCACCACCCAGAGGCCAAGTATGCAACACATGGGCTAGTATTGAACTCACATCCAAACCATAATGGAGTTCAATATTTAAGAATTCTTGTGGATAAGCAAAACATTGAGGCATTGGGGAACCACTGGATACCCAAGGACAAGGATATAGTTTTTTAAAAGAATGGAGAAGGCATGGGTTCCACAGTTCTGGGCAACACTTAGGTCAGTAGAACTTAGACCCAGGCCAGAAAACTCACCTAGGCACAGCTGGTGACCCCTGGAAACAAGAGTCTGTTCTGGCTGCATTCCCAGTATGGCTGCTGAGAGCCTGGCATGAGGTCACTGTAGAGATTGACTTGGTTTATAATATCCACATACCACACAGTGTGGGGGCAGTGAGGTATGGCTGAACCAAGTGTGCTGACTAAGCATTTCACAGGCATGACGGAGTCCTGTTTTCCCAGGCAACCTTGTTCTGTAAAACTCCATGTCTTGACAGCATACCAAGTCCTTGTATGACCTACCTTGGGGGTGTTGGAATGTGGTGGCCGGCTCATCAGCAGGCCTTTTCCGAGGGTGGGGTGAGCCTGGCCAAGGTGAGAACCACTGAGTGTCCGAGAAGGGTGCACACACCTGCAAGGCAACCCAACATTTTCTAAGTAAGGGCTTGTCCTCCTTCTTGCTATAATTCCTCATATCCTCTTCCTGCTTATGTGTATGTGTGTGTGTGTGTATGTGTGTATATCTATCTATCTATCTATCTATCTATCTATCTATCTATCTATCTATCTATCTATCTATCTATCTATCTATCTATCTCCATGGCCAATCACGCAGGGGAAAAAAGCTCTAACACGGCTATGAGTTGAACATGAATGCTAACCTCTGCTCTCCGTCCATTGGCCTATCAAACTAGCTAACCGAAGATCATAGAGACTTAGCTTTGGGCACACAGGGGATGTTTCTCATGAAGCTGGCATTTCAGCAATGGTGTTTCCCAGCACATTGGGGCCCAAAGCCCTGCCATCTGAGGAGCACATGCCAGTGTCCGCATGCCTTGTAAAAAATGGTAATGCAAAGATGAGAGCAGACCCATCCGTGGAATTCACCAACACCCTGCTTATTTATGTAGTGGCAGGCACATGGTGTGAAGGGATAGTCAAAGAGACAGCTGGCCTGGCAGACATTTACAAAAGCAAAACAAACCAAATCAACCTAAAGACCCAGTGTTACTATCCAGAAAATCGGCCTCCCTCCCAGGCTGAGGGTGATGCAGCGAGAAGCCGTCATTTCTTGAGAGGACAGACCTCAGCTTTTCTATGGTTGTTTTCTTATGTGTGAACAGCAGCCGCATCAAGGTCTTCCTTTTGAGATACACCACAAATCCAGCGGCGAGCAGACACAGGATGCTCACCAGGATCCCTACAGTCAAGCCCTGGTTATCTGAAACAAAACACATTTGGCTCAGGGGAGGAGGCCGTTCCAATAAAACACAGAAGACATCACACTGTGACATTTATGGCAGAGCAAGCTCTAAAGGAACAAACAGAACCAGAGCACATAAATCCCTGAACGACGTCCTAATAAATTAGTCTCTCTTCAAAGGTCGTGCTTGAGTTCTGGTCTATGCCACCATTATTCACCTGTGACAGCTGTGGAGCTTGCTAATGCAGGGACATGGTCTGGTAGGTGGGACCCTGGCTGGACCACACAGTGGTCCCTGGAGCTACACAAAGTGCCAGGGGACCATCTTATCAGGACTGAGGGCTCCCAAAAGGTCATCTTTGACCCCTCTCACATATTCTTGATTCTAGGCTCCTTTCACATTCCAGTTTGAGTTTACTTTTATCTTTTATCCATTTATCTATTCTTGATTGAGACTTCATCTTGGGGCATCTCAAATTAGAGAATAAGAAAAGAAAAAAAAACAGCACCCTAAATGAAGTTACCCTGGATTTGGCAAGCTCCTTATTGTTGGGAGAATGCCTGTGCATTTTTTTTATGGAATTTTACCTGCGGGGCTGAGGCTGGGCCTGTAGCTCAGTTCATAGAGTGTATGGCTAACATTTATGAAGTTCTAAGTTCAATCCCCAGAACCCCACAAACCAGATGTGATGGTGCACACATCTGCATGACCCCACAAACCTGTGACCCCAGCACTTGGGAGGTAGAGGTAGGAGGATTAGAAGCTCCAGGCTATCCTTGGCTACATAGCAAATTTCAAGCTCGTTTGAGATTTAAAAAAAATAGTATTTTTTTTCCTTTTGTAATTTGATGCCTTTTGATTTAACACATGTGGGTAGGAGAACACATAACCCATCAGGGTACCTCCTGACTGCAATGATAGCCAGAGGTAATCCAGGAGGTGCTAGGAATCACAGGAGGCTTCTTTGGAAGCTCATCAGAACAGTGAAGTCCTGGGGAACAGGGACCCCTTAACTAGTCTGTGTAGCAACCAGGGATGTTCAGGTTGAGTTGCATACCCTAGGTGTCCAACAGTCCCTGTAGACTGCTGGGGAGCCAGACTTACCCTCTCCCTGTCTCCCTTCAGTGTTCAGCTACTGCTAATCCAAGTAGCAGCTGCCCCAGCTCTGGGCACAATGTCTTGCCACCCACCCTGTTGCTGTATTTTGTCCTCAACCGATGTGTCCTATGGGGGCTACCAGTACTGTCTTCCTCCAGCCATCTGCATGACTGGAAAGGCACCATTGCTGGGCTCTTGTCAAATGGCATTCCTCCTAGGCTTAGTAGCCGCCCTGAGCTTCAGCTAAGCTCTGTGGCCTCATAGCACAGTCTTAGCATAGTCTAAGTAAAAAATGACCAGCAAGGATCTCAAAAGGGAATTTTCAGTCCCTTGTATCAACTTTACATCTTAAAGTGATCCAATAAAAGTCCAGCCAGGCCCCAAGTGGCACCTGAGCACCTTAGGATTGCCTGTTGCCATGAATAGCTGTCCAAACCAGTGTCCCAGGAAGTATCATGACTCTACTGTGCAGTCTGTATCCTGGGAGCAGTGACTGTTATCCTGTCCTGCCCCACCCTGTCCCCAGGCCTTGGCATGGCCAGTTCTCTGTATTTGCAATCTCTCTACTCTATAGATGATTCTTTTCAGAGACAGGGTCTCATAGAGTCCAGGATGGCCTGGAATTTGCTATGTAGGATAGCCTTGAACCCCTGATCCTCCTGGCTCTCTATATTCCTACTGCCAGAATGACAGGTATGTCATACTGGGGATTAAATTCAGAGCAGTGGTTCTCAACCTTCCCAATGCTACACCTCCTTACTACAGTTCCTCATATTGTGGTGACCCCTGCCATAAAATTATTTTCTTTGCTTCATAACTGTAATTTGCTACTGTTATGAATCATAATGTAAATATCTGATCTGCAGATGTTTTTTTTTATTTTTAAAACAAGCTTATTTTACATACCAGTTCCAGTTCCCTCTCCCTCCCTTCCTCCTGCTCTCCCCACTCCCATCCATTCCTTAGAGTCAACGAAGTCTGTCACATCATTTGAGGCAGGACCAAGGCTCTCCCCACTGTATCCAGGCTGAGGAAGTTATCCCTCCATAGGGAATGGGCTCCAAAGAGCCAGTTCAAGCACTAGGGATTGCAGATGATCTGAGGTGAGCTCCATGAAAGGGTCATTCAAACCCAAAGGGTCACGACCCATTGAGCTAGGGCCTCATGCACCCTAGATAAACACCCAATTGACTAGGCTCCAACCTTAGCCCTCTCGGTGATTTTCTTATCTCTGCTTCCCCAATGCTGGGATTATAAACATGCACTATCACGCTCAACTTCTCCTGAGGGTTCTGCAGATCCACACTCAAGTACAAGTGGCCAGCACTTTAGCAGCTGAGCCCTCTCTGGTGGTGACCATTCTCTTAAGAGGTAGCTGTCATACTTTTGCTGTTCTTGTTTGTTCTCTTCTCTCTCTCTCTCTCTCTCTCTCTCTCTCTCTCTCTCTCTCTCTCTCTCCTCTCTCTCCTATCACTCCTCTGTTCAGAGTTTTAAAATGCACCTGGGTGGCAGCACACAAAAGCAACCCTTTACAAAGTCCTTTGATATGACAGTGACATTCATGCACATTTGGTAGTGCACTGTGGCCATTGCCTTAGCTGGGAGAGAGAATGGCCAACATAATGCCTTAGCTGCATTGAGGGGGAGCCAGGGCCAGAGGAAAGACCAGGGAGAGCCAGAGCATTTAGAACCTGAAAGGTTCAGGCTGGGACAGAATCCCTATTGTGGGGACGCCTGCCCGGTACCCATGGCCTCAAGCAGCTCAGCATCCGCTCCCAGCGATGCTGTGGCTTCACTCACCTGCTTGCCGGATGGGCCCACTATCTGTGCTTCCTCCAAAGCCAAACTTGTCACAGAAGGGAGGGGCCCAGTGGGCCTCACAGTGGCAGTTCTTCCTGTTGTTACACACCTTTGGGGCAGAAGTGGAGAAAAACATCCAGAGGGGACAGGGTCAGGACACACAAGACCAGGGTACTCTCCCAGATCCCTTTAGCAACACATGTAGACTCAGTAAATGTGAGACTGAGAGACTCAGCCCTGGACAGCACCGCACCAGTGGACTGGAGCCCCAGGAGAGGAGAAGGGCACAGCCTGCCTGTGCTCAGGAGTTGCTATTGAGAGCCGCTCCCCTTTCCTGGTCTCCCCAGGAAAGCTATGGAGCTGCCCTTCTCTGTGGTTAGGGGAACCCATTTAGGGACACAGAATCAGACGACCATGGCATAAAAATGTCTTCTCCGGGAGGCTCAAGGAGGATCCAGCAGTCTGGGGTGGGGAAGTAAGTCTACAGCCTGGAACTCTTATTTCTGATGTCTGGCAACGTTCCTGGGAGCCTACTGTTGTCCTCAAATGCCCATTCTTTCTCTTTAGCCCCTTGTGGCCATTACCTGGCTCCCTGTCACAATATATGATAGGCAAAGACAGTGGAACTCTTCCTTGTGAAGAAGATGGCAGGAGAGCATGCTTTTGCCCTTGTTGGTCTCGAATAATGCACTCTAATGGGAGACCAGAGCTCCAGTGGAAGGACCCAGAAGTCTGTTCTTCTACTTGCCAAGGGTCACCCACAGTGGTTCCTCTGCTTGGATCCACTGTTGATGTTTATATAGCTCACCAAACTGGATATGAACCAATTGATTTTGAGTGTGAAAAAGAGAAGATTTTCTATTTTAATTTTTTTCGACAGGGTCTCATGCATTCCAGGCTAGCTTTGAACTAGCTATAAGAATACGAATGCCTATGAATTTCTCTCTGATTCTTCTGCCTCCACCTTCTGAGTGATGAGAGATTCTAGGTGTGCCCCACCATCCCCACTTTATGAGGTACTGGAGATCAAACTCAGAGCTTTGTACATGCTTGGTAAATACTCTACCAACTGAACTACAGTTTCAGGTGCAGGAGTCTGCATGGCTTGTTTTCTGAAAAGTAGGCTAAGCTTTGGGAGCAGTGAACAAAAGTCCACCTGACAGATTAGGGAGGGGCAGGACAGTGGTAGGATGACTGGGGAGAGCTGCCCAGATCAAGGACTGCAAGCCCAGATGACTGTCTGGTATCTGTACTTCCCTTCTACCTAAACACTGTAAATTATAGGTGATGAACTTCTGGGCAGCTCGCTTGTCGTGTGGAAGTCAGTGGAACTGGCAAACAGCCCTAGGGCCTGCATAAAAACACTGGGGTCAAATATGCCTGAGTATTTGAAGGCAAACAAAACATTTGCAGTCTGTGTCTTGCTTGTAATGGTTCCCTGCTCTAACTGGCTTCTGTGAAGGATCCAATCACTTGTCCAGTTGCTTCCTCTGTGAAGACAAACAGCGGAGCCTATGGGAAGCAGGGATGTTTTCTAGGACACTCCTGTTAATCAGGGTTCTTTCTTTTGCAGAGCACCTGTGGCCACTGAGTTGCAGATTTCTTTCTAATGGTTGTAAGGGATGGATTAACCTAGTTCTTCTGTTTTAGTGATGAGGCAAGGCTCACATGGGAGGGTTATACATCCACAATAACCTGGGCTGGTCGAGAGCAAGTAGGACAGACAGCTCTCTAGTGTCTGAGGTACATCCTTGATTCATGGCAAAGGTGTTGCAGCTGGCAAACCACCCATGAGACTTACACCCTGCCCAGTGTGGGTGATCTTAGCTTGAGGCAGGAATTTGCAGTTCAGATTCCCTACTTGGAGGTTCTAGTGGTGAGCCTGGTCTCATCATAGAGGGATTGGGCCAGCTACTTGTAACAAAATGTCTTAGTTTCTTTTGGATGTTGTAATAAAATACCCCTAAATAATAAACTTAAAGAAAAAAAACAGTTAATTTTGGCTCACAGTCCCAATTTCATCATGGATGGGAGTCAGGTGCTCACATCACATGCACAGTCAAGAATTTGAGAGCCATGAATTCTGTGCTCAGCTCACTTTCTCCTTTTTATATAGTCCAGAGGATCCCAGCTCAGGGGATGATGCTACTCATACTGGGCAGGTTTTTCTCCCTCAGTCAACCTAGGAAGATAATCTTCCACAGGCATGCCCATAGGTCCATCTTCCAGATTCTAGATATCACAAAGTTCACAATTGAGATTAACTACCACACAGAGTCATAGCTGGTTATTCCAAAAAAAAGGGCCTTGGCATGTCAACATGTCCCCACAGGTACCAGAAAGAGAGGCCTCTGCCCTACTTTCTCTGAGCCAGCATGGTAACTATGGACACATCCTCACTATCACACTGGCCTTGGCATCATCGCTAAACAGAAGGGCCAGGCTTGTTCATCTTTCACCATCAGAGAGGAATCTATAACCCAATGAAGACATGAAGAGATTCTGTTTGATAACGTGTCAGCTGAACAGAACATCAACGTGCCTGTCTGAGGCGGCCAGGTAATCTGTTATGGTTACAGCATGGTGGTGATTTTGCAAAGACCTCCATAATCACAAGTGTCTAGATAGTCTAAAAATACAATTTAGAGCATGGTTTCTGTAGAAAAAGCTTCAGGAGAACAAATGAGCCACTGGCGCAACTAATCAAGATTAATATAATCCCATTGGAAAAAAAATGAACTGCATCAGGAAAACTAAATTGCGTTTTAAACAATTAAGAGTCCTTTTCTTCCCTAAAGCTTCTTAAAACGCGGCGGCATGTGGTAGTCAAAACCCATGGCAAGGGCATTCAAGAACACATGCTCGGTAGATCTGATGTTCTCATTTTAATCCCTTTTGCAGGTATCTTGGTTGAGACACATTTGGGCTATTGGGAGCAAGAGGGACAGCCCTGCTTGAAATGCTAATGTGAGCCCTTCATGAAGCAAGGTTAGCTTCAAAATTACTTTGAAGATGACAAAATTCTTTCTTTATATTACAGAATGTTAATTCAAAAGATAATTACCTCTCAATCTGATTTTCTTTGTTAAATGAAAGTGACATTTCTCCTGCTTTGTAAAGGTCAGAGACAGTTAACGCCTCTGGAAGAAAATGTTGAGGAGGTGCTCACCATCTACTGGAACTTTTAAAAAGCTACAGGAGAGAGGTAGGAGGGGCTGGAGAGATGGCTCAGTGTTTAAGAGCACTTGATGCTCTTGCAGAGGACCTGGGTTTGGTCCTAGCATCACATGGTGGTTCACAATCATCTATAACTAGTTACAGGGAATCTGACCCTCTCTTTGGCCTCTGTAGGTAGCAGCGTGCGTGCGTGCGCGCGCACACACACACACAGACACACACACACACAGAGAAAACATTCATGCACATAAAATAAATCCATCAGAAAAGCTAAACACTATTAGTTGGCTATGGGCTGGCTGAGTGAAAGCGGCAAATCCTACTTACCCCTCGGCCATGGCACTGCATTGCACACTTGTGAACCCCAAAGACGCTGACATTCTGACATCGACGATTGAGGCAGATCTGTGGGAGACACAGCACATGCCTCAGTACATCTGCTTCCCTCCCTTACACAGGCACATGAAACAGAGAAAGCAGGGGTCTTGGCAGATGGCTCTGTTGGCAACATATCCGCTGTGCAAATCTAAGGACCCGAGTTCAACCCCAAGAGCCCATGTAAAAACAAAAACAGAAAACCAAGCATGGTCGTGTGTGCTGGTGGAGAAAGGTGGATCTCTGGAACTTGCTGATCATCCTAACTAGCAGCCCTGGGTTCCAGTGAGAGACTGTTAGAAAAAACAAGGTGGATGTCACTAGACAAGAGACCAGAGGTTGACCTCTCACTTCCCCAGGTCACAGACAAACATGGACACGTGCTTGCACACCCTCCATACATAACATGAAAGAGAAAGCAATGAAGACCTGGAGAAGGCTCTCATTTTAGTGAGCATGGATGGAGCATAATAACTTGTGTTGTTTACCCCAGACATGGCTATCGGGTATGATTCGACACTGTGTCCAATGCGAACAGTATTGATTGAGCTCTTTTATATTGAATGACATTTAAGGTGGTTTCAGTGGAAGTGAGAACATATAACTGATTTCCTTATGAGTTTTGTGTAGGGCTTTGGGGGTCACTAGTGATACAAAGCATCCACAGGGATGCTCCCCAGGGCCCTGTTTACCTAGTCACTGTAGAGGCTCCTATTTACCGCATGGCCTTGGCTAGTTGGAAGTGGTTGCCTCTGTCAGCAGGGCTCAGCCACCCACACTCATATCGGCACACATGCCCATATATAAACCAGTGTGGCAGAACTCAAAAATCCTTCTTTCTTCCTTTAAAATTTTTGGTGTCCCAAAGCATCTCAGCCTTCCTCCTCCCTGTTCTCCCGAAGGACCCCCTCCGTCTCTCAGCTGAATCCTCTCTGTGCTCCTCCTTTCTCTACAGAGTCTCTGAAGATGCAGCTGACTTCCCACTTTGCCCAGGTAAGAACAGGTCCCCAAAAGCTGTTACTTCCCCAAAGCAAGATGTTCCACTACTGTGTTTCTTTCTGAGGTCACTTCCTGGTAGGAGGTCCCACCTAAAGCCCAGGGGAAGAAATCCTTTCTGCTAAAGGGAGAAAACAAATCCCATGTGCCCCAATTTGTGTCTCAATGGTCAGACTGGGACCTCAGCTTGGCTGACTTTTCCTTTTAGGTACAAAGAGTTGGATTCCAGAGACCATATTCTGAGGATCTTTAAGAAAATCAGCTGGTCCCCTCCCCCAGTTCCTAAGTAGGCTCTTCCGTGGCTGTGTTCCAGACTTACATTAGGATGCAAGTGAGAACTGGGTTCTTACTTTTCCTTCTGCACACTTTGTTCCTGAAAGCACAAGCCCTGGGTCTGGCATGTCATCGCCCAAGTACACATGGGTCCCCCGGCACAGAATCCGACCTCCTTCCTGCTGTGGGATATTTGTTTCTATGGAAACGGCATTGGTACCAATGACTGGTCGACTGGCGCCACCTTGACACTGAATTTTTCCACACTTGGCATCTCTGGAAGGGTAAGAACACTCAAGCTCAGAAAAGGGGCGGTGTGGAGTGGCCTCTGCCATGTGTTTGGGCTCAGCGCCACGGCGGCAGGGAATGTGGCCTCATACCTCATCTCACATTTGACGAAGGCACTCTTGGAGTCTTTGCCACAGTTGCCATAAGGATCCCCTGCGGAGTTGACTCTCTCGAAGCAGATGCCAGGGGCTGGTTTAGCACCTGGAACAGAAGAACAACAGTACCTTCCTCGTCACTGCTTCTGATTTCCTCTGAGCAGCACTGGGCTTTGGGGTTAAGGGGAGGGGTATTACATGTTTGGAGAAGTGGCACACAGTACCCAGATGGCTCAGGAGTGGGCTGCTGCCAACCTGGATGACAGCTGGCATCCTTTCCTGGTCCAGCCCACTCATTTTTCTGTGTTGTGCTGTAGGCTTCGATTTGGGACCCAAGGCATGCACAAACTCTCAAGAGATTAGGCTGGACTGTGTAATTGGATCTGGTCAGGAGCAGGAAGGAGTTGGCTGGCTGGCTGGCTGGCTGGCTGGCTGCAGACAAGGGGAAGCTATTCTCTGTAGCAACATCCCACACAATTCTGGTGAGAAAAGACAAGCTAGGCAGGAGTAGTGAAGGCTAATGTGTGAGTGTGAGTGTGTGTGTGTGAGTGTGAGTGTGTGTGTGTGTGTGTGTGTGTGTGTGTGTGTGTGTGTGTACTGGGGTGGTGGGGAGGTGGGAGGAGGGAGAGTAAGAGGGATGCAGAAATCTTTTGTTTTCAGTCTTAGAGACCTCCAAGAGTAAGCACTGTCTTCAGGGAACAGTCATTTCTGTGGAGATTGTTCTTTGTTCCCACAGGCCTTAGCCTTGTCAGAGCCAATAGTCATGCTACACAGCGAGATATGCCCTGATGGTGCTGGTGGATGTGGGTTATAGAGAGCCCAGGAGTGACCCCTCTTAAGACCACCTCTTCTTGCCAGGGAAAGGGAACAAAGGCCAAAGCTTTGGAGGCTCTACTATGGCAGCCACAAAGGTATCTGTTGGTAACAGTGAGGGCGTCAGAGGAATGGGGCAGGCCAAGCCAAGCTTGGCCATGTGCTCTTGGCCTGCCTCCCCTTCCAGCATCTGGTTTGGACATTTCCTTTCACAGCACTTTCAATGACTAGGAGGTAACTTCCCAAAGTCCAGACCTGCCCTATTCTCTGCTCCCAACTCCAGGGAGTCTCTGTTGGCATTCTAAGGTGACAATGCAATCTAGATTCCAATCAGATTTGGTCCTAGGCCAGGGCTTCCTCCCTCCTCTGCAAAGATACTCATTGTTCTTTAACCTGTGCTGGTCCCTTATCAGCTCCTAGCAGAAATGGCTGCCTTGTTCAATAGCAAAAGCTGAATTCCAGGTTTAGAAAGAGTTTATCTCAGAAAATAAAGATGGGGGATGATATGAGATATCTTGCCCATATGCACAAAAACATGCATATGAACACACAAACATGCCACCCCTTTCAAATGACTTGTAAAGAGATGTCAGTTTCTAAGATAACAAGTTTCAAGAAATTTGGCCAATACAGTTTTCTCCCCAGCAGCCTGAACAATACAGGTCTCTGAGATTAACTTTGTTTCTCTACCAGGAAGCGCTGAAGGAGCAAGGAGACTCTGTGTCACTGGTTGCTGCTGACACATGTGTAACCAGGATGTAACCAGGACTTAGTGATGAGACAAAGGAAACGGATACGTGGAAGGGGGCAAGGTCATGCCTTCCTCTACTACTGTAAACAGGGAGACAAGATAGAGGCACCTGACCATGGCCAAGACGAGGTCTCTTGCACACCCTATACCTTTTCTGTGTTCCTGTTTGTGGAGAGCACAGAATGATGTTTTCCCTTCTCCATCCTCCAGCAGTCCCAGACTGGCAGTTCCCATCAACACCCCGAAGCTACTCTTTTAACTGAGTGATGGGGGTGGGACGGGAAGGCAGGAAGGAACGAACAGAGCTCCATGTGGAATGCTGATCCACAGCCAATTGCCTAACATTTCCTACTATAGAGTCTTTGGGGTGTGAGGGGATACCCCTTGCAAGAAACAGGTATCTCAAGGCTAAAGATTAAGTTGAATCAAACTTACAATGATGCAAACAGTTGAAAATTAGTCCAATTCTCATGCCTTATCTGACAACCTCTAACTTGCAAGGCTCTGGGATGCTTTCTGGGACCAATATGTCTCCAGCTAGAGCTCATGGGCACGTCTTAGCCTTGTTCCCTCCAGTGCAGCTCACCAGTCACACCCTCCCATGGAGTAACACCCTTCTATAGGAGAGCCAGTGCAGAGGGGTTTTCCCTGATGATTTGAAGTAAAATCTGCTTTATTGATAACAAGTCACAGTGTAAGAGACATGAGATTGTTGATGGTTGTGCCTTGTGTATCTACTATACTCCCACTTCCAGGAACATTATGTTTTTCTGATAGGAAGCCCATTTACATGGTCAGGGAAGTGCTGACTTTCACGTGCAATGCCAGAGGGATGGACTCTCAGACTCCTTCCTGGCCAGAGCAATCTATCTCACATGAAAGGGTCAATGCTGTTCTAAATAGATCTAGGGCTGCTGGGTCCCTCAGGGCCTTCTTCTGTTTCTTCCTTTTCGTGGAGCTGGTCGGGCATAATCCTTGCTCATTTTCCTCTTCCTCTCGTGAATCTTCCTTGTATTTACCATATATATTGCCTACTGACTGTAAAGAGCAGGATATTCATGAAGAAATGAGCGTAAGGCCATTGGGCCAGCCTCCTATCTCCAACACTCCCAGAGGTAGCCATTTGTGCTCAGCACATGAAGCACCTGGGGCCATGGACATATCTCCCCAGGGTTCTCTTCTGCAGCTGTGGATTTTCACCTGCTCCCTGGCATCAAATGAAATGCTGTCATGTCGCTCCATGTAAGCTGCATGCATGAAGACACAGGCTTTGCTTTGGGAAAGATAAATTGCTGTTTTCTCAGAGGTGAAGTTCAAGTCCAAAAACTCAGAAGCAGGGCAGAGGGATTCTAAATGGGATGCATCTTGACATTCAAAGGATCCATCATCAAGAGAAAGGATTAAAAAGGAAACCAAATAACAGATGGCCTTCTGAGCTGACACTCTCGGCCTCTCACTGAGTCCATAGGGAGAGTGACACACTAGTGTTTGGCATGGCTTTTGTACCAGTTAGTACAAGCTGCCAGTTAGTGCTTGTCTCTGAGGCAGAATGGTGAAGAATTTGAAAAGTCTATGTCTTGGCTGTCTGATTGTAAGGCATGGCAAAGGCAGAGATACAGGCACGGCAAAGGCAGAGATCAGGCACGGCAAAGGCAGGGATGCAGGCACGGCAAAGGCAGGGATGCAGGCACGGCAAAGGCAGGGATGCAG
>JAQHUG010000016.1:64366-160731 GCA_028555095.1 Dicrostonyx torquatus | reverse complement strand
GGCACGGCAAAGGCAGGGATGCAGGCACGGCAAAGGCAGGGATGCAGGCACGGCAAAGGCAGGGATGCAGGCACGGCAAAGGCAGGGATGCAGGCTTAAAGTTGCTGAGTTTAAAAATTCTTCACTGTGTGTTTTCATAAAGGTGAGTGCCCTCACGTCTCTCTGGCAGACAGAATGGCAACAGTTTTCTTATCGCTCCAGTGCTACATCAATTAAAGCCTTTGAGTTCTTAATAAGGGAACGCTCAGTGCTTGGCCACTAGCAGGAGATAAAGCTGAGCCTTTCAGAGGGAGTCTTGACACTGCTCTGCATTTTAATCACCAGTTTTGGCTTTGAGCATGGTGGCTCACACTTGTAACTGAGTCTGGAAGTTCTCAATGTCATGGTGTCCTCTGAAAAGGAAACGAAGATGACAGCGCCTTGAATGAAGCCCCAGGTTTACTCATTCTGGGCCTCTCCTTGAGATGATCTCCATCTACAAACACGCTGCTCTAGTCCAGGCCAGACCACTCCTGTCACTTAAACCCACAGACAAAGGCATTGACATAAGCAGGTGGCATCTGCCCTTCTGTTCTCTCCAAGTCAGTGAATGAAGCTCAAATGAACAAATGCTATCATTTCCTTCTCACACAATGGGACAAGGCTTTCCTGGTTCCCTAACAATAGGCCTCTTGGCAAAATATCCTTTCTTCCCCTTGGTAACCATCAGTTACAGTGGGCAATCAGTGCATACAAGGCCCTGAGTGGATTTCAAGTTAATCGGGCTCATTTAAACCAGCCTTGTAGATAAACACTGGATATTTACGAGCCCATAAAACTTATCTGGTCAGCCGATATGGCATAAATCAATGACAATAGAATCTGGCGAGTGATAAGATGAACACTAACAGCAAGTTTGGGGGGCCTTCCAGGGGGAAAATCAGTGGCTTTTGGCCTGTGGTGATCATGTAACATACCTATGATGTTAATAGTCTAATGTTCTCCATCACTAGGCTAGCGTTTCTGGCAGACAGCACTGCTGAAAGTAAATCTTCAGCCTGAGGAAAACCCCCTGCTGTATTTTAGCAGGAATAAAGGTCATGCCATGGCAACAGAAAATCTTCCTGAATATTCAGACTGAACTGTGACAAGAAGCTCAATACCCATTTGAACTGCAGATAATGTAATGCCTGGGACACCAACATCTAAAATCTTGAGACAGTGAGCTAGGGAGACAGACAGCTCAGTGGGCAAAGTGTTGGCTATTCTGGCATGAGGACCTGAGTTCAGATCCCCAGCACCTACGGAAAAAACTTGGCCTGGCGGAACATGCCTGTGATCCCAGCAATGGAAAGTTGAGACAGGAGGATCCCTGGAACTCCCTGACTGCCAGTTCAGCCAAGCCAGCATTCAGGTTCTTGAGCGACTCTGTCTCAGAAAATAAGGTAGAGAGTGACTGAGGATGACACTTGATGTCAAGTCCTGGCCCCAACTTGCACATGCTAACTGCAAGATGTGGTAGAAAATCAGGTTGGAAAAGAAAACTTCTCCAGCCAACAGGAAAAGCTTCAACAATACTACTACTACTAATTAATTTTTTAAAAAAACAAATAAATGGACAAACCCCACAGAGGTCTTCTGAAAGTTTGTCCCACTGCCACTTAGGAGTTGCAGGCACATGCTTTGAATTTTCTCTGGCTTTATTTCTAGGGAGACTTGGAAGCTGGAGGATTTTATTGAAATCTAACGCTGGACTGAGAAAGGCCCATCTCAAAAGGGAATAGCTAGCTGGAAGGAAGGGCTTTATCCGGTCAGCTTCAGATAGCCAGCTCCAAGGCGTGAGTAACAGACATCCTGGATGTAACCGGAGAAGTCTAAGTGACTCAACAACTTGGCCAGGTCACTGGGTACAAATGGCACAGCCATCCAAGCAACGACTCAAGAAGCCCTAGAGTTCTGAGTGACCCCATTTCCTGGAGGTCTTCTATGACCCTTACACAACATGGTCTAGATCTGGGCTCTTGCTGTTGAGTGGGAAGATGAGACACTGCAAACGCATCCTGGACAAAGGCTTCCTTCCTGAATCATGGAAAGTTCATTTGAACCAACCGCTGGAGCACTCTGATGCTCTCAGCCCAGCACATCTGGCTGGCCAGGGTCCCATCCACCCAGGGCAGGGTAAGGGCTTAGTGGTAGTTGTAGGGAGGATGGGACAGAGGGAGTCACATCCTGAGAAAAGCATGCAGGGAACAGGCAGTGCATTCCTCTGGCACCAGCAGGCTCTTGAGTCAGCATCTCCTACCCAGGAGGACGTCAGTGAATACTTCACAAATGAGAGAATGAATGATAGATGAGGATCTCTGCTGCCATCCAAGTCACAGCCCTACACAAACAGAACTAGCTGCACTTCCTGCCTTGGCCCTGCCACCCCTTTGTGCCCTCTACCCAAATCCTGGATGCTAGAAACACTACCTCTTCTGGATGATGACTGCAGGGCAGTATCTCTCAGACTCCTTCAACCTGGCTGCTTGCTACCCTCAATCCAGGCGGTCTCTCCTGTCTCCGTCGCATCTTGCCCACTGTTCTGATCTCCTGGAGCCCTTTCTACAAAGTCCCAAGACTTGAGCATCTCTTGAGAACACACTCACGTTGCATGGACTAAGTTTGGATTTACCAGGTGCCAAGCACCAGGAATGTTTGTATGTGCCAAGCACCAAGACTGTTTGTACGCGCATTCTACTAGATAGAATAGAATGTGGACTACATTCGAGGATGTTACATACATGGGTAGGTAGGATACTAATTCCACCTCACAGCTAAGCTCCAAGAAGGTTCAGGGATTTTCTGAAGGAAGAGAAAGTGGTTCAGCCTCAGTGTTCAACACCATTCTCTCCAGTCTGGACCCTGGAGGTGTCCAGGGACTTTGCAGACATTAATTTAGAGATCTTGAGATGGGAAGAGGTAAATATGGAGACCTGAGTGGGCCTAATACAGTCATATGGGTACTTGCAAGGGAAACAGGAGGGGCAGGGCCAGAAGACTACAGAAGCAGAGGTCAGAGAAGACATACAGACAACTGCTGCATGGCTGGCCTTGATGGAGGAAGGGCTGGGAGTCAAGAACATTGGTAACCTTGGAAAGCTGGGACAGCCAGCGAGACAACATTCTCCCCCCAAATTTCTGGATGTGCTATGTTCTCCCAGCACCTGGACCTGAGTACTCTGGTCTCCAGAAACGAAAGCTGTGACTTTTCCTGTCACGAGTTGCTAAGGCCCTGACCACAGGAAACTCTCAAAGTATCATCAACTGGAAAGCCAGAGAATCTCACTGGTATGGAGGGAAAGGACCATGATGTAATGCGAGGGGCAGCAAAGAAGTCATGGTCTCAGTCAGCCGGAGGCCTTGAATGTCCCCTCCCTGCTGAGGATGTTCTTTTACAATCTGGGTTGAGAAAGGTCTGGTGGGTGCACATTGAAACCCAGGGAGTCACTGTCTGAGGTGGTTCCTCAGACCTGGCCACTCTGATCTTAGTACCTTGTGCAAAGAACCATTCCGCCTGTCCCAGGCACCAGGTAGGAGGTGGGCAGGAGAGAGAAGAACTAAGGGGGGGGTTTGGGGGAAATGCCCCCTCTTCAGGACAGTGTGCAGATTATAATGCTATCAGACTTCAGTTTCAGCTACCAAGATGGAGAGCCTTCAAGAAGGCAGATGTTCTTGCTTCTGAGAAGCCCGTCTGTCAGTCAGACTGCCTTCTGTATGTCTAGTGAGCACACATCTCTGTCTCCATTCCCCAGCCCTGCCCCTTGAATATGCATGTGATGACAGAGGTCATTGTTGGCTGTCTTCCTCTGTCACTTCTCAACCTCATTTTTGAGACAGGTTCTCTCTCCGATAGGGGCTTGGTGACTGGGTAGGCTGGCTAGAGCAAGCTCCAGGGATCCTCTGTCTCTGTCCCTGGAGCTGGGGTTACAAGCTTGTGCTGCCCTGCACAGCTGTTTACAGAGACTTATGTAAAAATGGATCAGGACTTAAGTCCTCATTGCTTTCCTGGTTGGTACTTTACTGACATCAGATCTCACTGATCTCAATCTCTATTTGTCTGTCTCCCCCTCCTTTTTTTCCCCACTGATAAATACCTGCTTTGGTCACCATGACAGCCGGCAGAGCTACACAGCACAATGGTTTGGGGAATGCTGTGCTGTACCATGTGAGCTCATCTGGAGCTGGGGCCAGGTCTCATAGCAGAGCTGGGCACTGAAAAGCTCCACAGGCCAAAGCCAGCTCCCATAAAGGGAGCAGCAGAAGAGCCACTGTAACTTTAGATGGGAGCTTCCTGCCTGTAGAAGGGCTGGGAGAGCGGAAGGGCCACCAGAGATGTCTGAAGCCTGCTGCACTAAACCCCTGTCCTAAAGTGACCTTGGTTGGCTCAAAGGTATCTGAACTCTCTAATCCATTCAGAGTCCTATGGCCATTTGACACGTGTATAACAAAGGTCTTCTGGTGTGTGTCTCTGTAACGGTGGTGTCCTACCTATGTCTAAATGGTGCACACCTTTAATCCCAGCACTCGGGAGGCAGAGGCAGGCAGATCTTTGTGAGTTCGAGGCCAGCCTGGTCTACAAGAGCTATTTCCAGGACAGGCTTCAAAGCTACAGAGATACCCTGTCTTAAAAAACAGAAAAAGAAAAAAAAAAAAGAATTTCATGGGCATCAGGTGAGAGAGCCAGCACTGAGACTCAAAAGAGGAAGTATGAAGAACAGGGAGTTCCAGGACTCTTTATTCTATCTGTCTAGGGTATATCTGCTTATGGGAGCCACCAGCTCACACTTTCTTCTTCCCCAGAAAGCTCCAAGTGAGGGGGCATCTTTGCTGGGCATTGAGAACTCTCCAGGCTTGGGAGTTGTACCCACACAGCAGTTAAAACCTGGCTTCAGTGTTTGGTCATCATTTTCTGCCCTAGTTGACTGCCCTTATCCCTCTGGAAACCAGAACCTTGCAGAGAGTCTCTGGTTTCCCCCAGAGCTGGCTTAGCTTGAGGTCTGAGTCTGGCTGACCATAGCGGCCTTGCTGGCGCTGGGGCCTCTGGCCAGGTCTGAGGTCATCTCTTAGCTGTAAGTGAGGACTCAGCCAAGCACAATGGAAAGAAAGAAGTGTAACACACTCAGAAAACATCCCCAGTGGGATTCCTAGCCAGGATCCTGGGAGCTGTAAATGAAGTAGATCCAGAATGGTTTCTAGGTAATGAGGCCCTCCGCAGAGTAGCAAGATCTCCTAGTAATAAGGGTTAGAGTAATAAACGCCCGGGACAGTGAGGCCTCCAGGGTAGGGTGAGGTCCATGGCTACCGAGAACCCCTGGTAGTGAGGTCTGGGGTAGTGAAGCTTTAAGGAGTAAGACTCCAGTACCTAGGCTGCAGGATGAGACCCTGAATCTGACTTCAAAAGGGAGCCCAGAAGAGATATACAGGTAGGGCCCTAAGATTTAATCTGCATTTTTAGAACCTTAATGGGACTTTAGATCAAGGCAACATCTGCTCATGGGAGTGACTGTGCACTCTGAGAGTTATGCCCAGATGATGGGTCACAGTGACCAGGCTTAAACCCTAGTCATGCCTCCTGCAGAAGCAGACTTCCCATCCCAGGGTTTGAACTTCATTACAGAGCAGAACGGGCCTACATGGAGAAATACAGATTCATGCACAGAGAGCATACATCTTCAGTGTCCCTTACAGAACTGGAAGAGGCCACGTACCTGGTCCCCAGAGTGTGACACACTGTTGCTCGTGGGTCTGGCAGATGCCATTGTAGCAGTAACCATCCACTCCCTGACACGGGTGCCCATCATGAAGGTACACATTGGCTGGACAGTGAGGGGCAGTCCCTGTACAGAATTCTGGGAGGTCACAGGAATTGCTGGAGGGTCTGCATGCTGTTCCTGGAGGCTTCAGCTGAAATGACAGGGTGGCTTATGGAACATACACCAAGTAGGAGGAAACAGCCCTCAGTAGCTCTCCTGGGGCAGACTGCAACAGGCCTCCTACTATGGTTGTGCAAACAGGTGGGGGTTTCAGCATCATCCCCTTTGATGGCAGAGAGTTCTCCTTAAATGGTTTTGTTTATTCACTTTTGTGCTATAAGGCTGGGTGAGCAACCAGGAATAGCTCGTGTGGGAACTGCAGGTAATACCAGGTTCTCCAAGGAATAGACAGTCTGGCTCTTGTCCAGTCTCTTGTTGAAGAGGTGAGCCTTTCCTCAGGCTGTTGAAACCATCATATGCCTTATCCTCATCTTCAGGCATTTTTAGACAAGGTAGCAAAATCAGCAAGATCAGACTCTTAATAACAGTGCTATCCTGTCAGCCGATTAAAGAACCAGGGCCCCCTTCATCACTTTATGGGGAAAACTGAAGTGGAGTGGCAGGAGGATGGGATAAGGAGGATAGGGGGAGAAGGACCAGGAGGTGGCAGCAGAAGCAGCAGTGGTAGTAGCTATTAGTGAGGGCTGTTAGACCTCTGTCTGACAAACAGCTCATCTATTAGACTGAAGAAATTCAGGGGAGCTTGTTTGAGCTCCACAGTCAAGGCCACCAAGTCTGGGGGCTTGGTTGACCCGCATACTCCCGAAGGCAACAAGGTGAATCACCTACCAACTCCTAGAAAGTCTGTAGTTTGGAAGGGACTACTGGAAAGCTACAGAAGTGGATGACAGTTGTACCCACATATCCCTCCTTCTTTGAGCCTTATTCAGTTGTAGGCTCAGGGGCTCTACCCTTCCCTCATCCCCTTCCCGGCACTCTCCATCACTAGTAACTGGGTACCTGGGTACTGGGTACTTCTTACATTTTCCAGAACTTAGTGAGCATCAGGAGAGGACACACACACACACACACACACACACTCATACTCATGCTCTAACACACACATACTCATATACACCCACATATGCACACACACATGCATACACACACACACACACTCATATGCATGCTCTAACACACACATACTCATACACACACACACACATACTCATACGCATGCTTCAGCACACACATACTCATATACACCCATACATGCACACACATGCATACACACACTCATACACATTTACACAACACACATGCACACACACATGCATGCATGCACACATACTCACACATGCACACACTCATTCACACACTCTCACACACACATACTCATACACTTACACATATACACATGCACAGAATGCACATTCACACTCACACACATGCATTCATGTACACATACAAACACTCATATACACACTCATACATAGGCACACATACTCATACACTTACACATATACACATGCACAGAATTCACATTCACACTCACACACATGCATTCATGTACACACACAAACACTCATATACACACTCATACATAGACACACATACATCATTATAACCCACTTCTAAATGATGTGCTTGGGTGGGGTGGATCACGGAGTTTCCTGCAATCCTTGTGCCAAGATCAACTGCTTAAGTATCAAGACATAAACGCCTATCCTAGGAGCCTTCTAATGCTCAGGACTCCCCCGTTAGACATGCATTCTGAATAAACAGGATGAATGGTAGAAACACCAAAGCAAGAGCAGTCAGAGCAGCACAAACAGCAAGTCAGGCAGTTGCCACTCTGGCACTTCAGGGTGGTCCACACTTTCAGTTGGTGCAGACATTCCAAGAACCACCAGAATGGGTTCTTTGCTACCTGGCAGACACTGGCATCAGGCAGGTGGACCTGGCATGAGGCTGAGCGACGGGGCTAGGTCTGGGCTCTCCTCTCATTGCTTTTGTCATGGAGTTAGGACACCAACATGCATAAATGGAATAGTAGGGTTGAGCGTGACTTTCTCAGTCCTATTAGTTTTTAGCCCACAGACCATTTATCACAAGAGTTAGCAATTAAAATGTGCATTTTACCAGACCAAAATTTCTAAGTAACTATTAGATGGTACCGACTGGTGAAAGGGCAGCTTCCCAGGATGACCTTGGGGAGAGCAGCTCACCATACTTCTCCCCTTGCATCAGACTGAAGCCACCCAAACCAGTCAGAAACCTCCGGCAAAGTTGGACTCACCTGGCAGTCCTCGCAGCATTGCCCATGCGCGCATACAGCATCCGGCTTCAGAGTGCAGGTGCTGGCGTTACAGCAGCGATTGGTACATTCCTGAGGAGGGGAATGGGATTCGTTTGAAGGGTCATGTGGAATGGTGACTCTCAGAATGCCAACATCACACCCTAAATGACAGCAAAGGCTAAGGTGCCCAGATCCTGAGCTGAAAACCTGACCCAGACCTGTTTTCCTTGGCACAAGAGCAAAGTGTCTGGTAAGTGTTTGTGAACCATGGAGTCTGGTGTTGCTAAGAGAAGTCAGGAGCCCTCAAGAGTCCTTCATGGGAGGAGGGTGTGTGTGGGGGAAGCTGGGAGCGCTTCAGGTCAGCAGCACAGTGGTGCTCCCTGGGAATTCTTCCTGCAGAGCATGTTGCAGGGAGCTGTGTCAGAGTTATTGAAGGGCTTGGAAATTGCTCATTTCAAAATACATGCATGGACAAGGCCGTGGTGGCATAGGCCTTTAATCCAGCACTTGGGAGGCAGAGAGAGGCAGGGGGATCTCTGTGAGTGAGAGGCTAGCTTGATCTATGGGGTAAGTTCCAGAACAGCCACAGCTACACAGAGAAATGCTGTTTCAAAAACAAAACAAAACAAATTCCAAGCAAAATAAAATTAAAAATCAAACAAAACAAAAACCATGCATGGATGTGATCCTTACTCTTCAAGAATGAACCCTTCTGAGAGATAGGAGTACAGCTCAGGGGTACATCTTGTTTGGTGCATTTGTTAAAAAAATGGGTGCCTACTTCTGATTTGGAGTATGCAGATGCACTGAGAGGAAAAACATTCAGGCCAGTTCCCTGTGGTGTACCAGGTGGGTGAGGAGTAAAACCTTGTTTGGCAAAGGTAAGTCCTCGGCCTAGGATATTCTGGGAAGAAGACTGGACATCAGAGTGAGGCTGAAGGGTGCTGGGGTAGGAGCTCTCATTTTATTTACTTTTTCCCCTTCCCCCGTCCCTCTTTCCTCCCCTCCCACCCTCTCTCCCTCCATTTCCTTTTTGGCCACTCTTCCCTTCCTTGCCTTCTTTCCTTCTTTCTCTCTCCTTCCTTCCTTTTCTCTTATACTTTTTTTTTTTTAATCAAGCCCAAGGACTCATGGTAGCAAGGCGAGAACTCTACCAATTGGACCATATCCTCAGTTTTCTTTCTTGTCTCTCTATGTGGAGCTGAGGTCTCTCTATGTGGGCCTGGCTGGCATGACACTTCCTTTGTAGACTGCTGGCCCCAACCCTTGGTGGGTGTTTCTCCAGTCTCTACTTCCTTAGCGTGAAGATTGGAGGTTTATGCTACCACACCTGGCCTGAGCATGCCTGTTTTCAAGGGATCTAAATACACAGAAATTGAGCTGTACTATCCTCTCTGAAACAGAAGCAAAGAAGAAATCAACTCCTTTAGTAGACAGTGCACCACGTGAGCACACAGCTTTCTGGTAGAGACAGGGACCAACACCCTCTGCCTGTCTTAGCCGAAGGCCTGCACCCATTTGTGTAGCCAGTCCCTGAAGCCCATGAGCCTTAGAGCCTCCTGGAAGCTTGGAATTTGTGTGATTTAGAAGAAAATGTCACAGAATGCTTAATGCTGCCCAAGACCTCAACATTCTTTAATTTTTGATGTATTCTGAAAAACGTAACACCTGGCCAGCCAGCATGAAGCTAATCATGTCCGTATCTAATAGTTTAGGAGGTTATTCCTGAAAAATATTTCTAATGAATGAGTTTCTTCTCGGTCTTATAGATGTAATTAATAAATCTGCCAGCGATTGGGAAGAGGTAGGGCGCCCCTAGACACCTGCTCAGCATCCGCCGTGGAGCCCCACAGACTGATCTCTCACTCAGTGTTTATGCTCGCTCCTACCATGCATACTTCCAAAGCTGTTAAATTTTAAATCCGTTTGAGGACTTTGTAAACATCCGGGACATGTAATGTACACAGTAAGATAAAGCTGCCAACCAGAAGTCAGTGCGGCGGCTTTCATGACAGGGAGGGTTTTTAGCTTATGGGCTTACAGCTCTATACAAGTTTAGAAATGTTTCCCCCCTGAAGGATCCCATTAATTGCATCCTGGACCAGTGCCCCTGGGTGTGCAGCAGCACCGCTCAGCTTGCTGTGGTCTCAGTGACTTCCTGAATGTTATAGGAGTTGAGCCGGAGACATCCTTGCAATGCTGAGTTAAAGCAGTCATCTGATACCTGGGTCTAACACACTTGTGAGGGCTCCTCCTGCCACCCCTCAAATCACTTGAAATGTAAGCAGCAGCCTCAGTGGGAAGGTGGTCAAGTGGGATGACTTCAAAGGGGATCCATCACGTGAGAAAGATAATGATGTCTAAAAGATGTGTGAGGGACTGGTACCCTCTTGACTCTCAATAGGATGGGGCAGCATTCCCAGCCTTGTGAGTTGGAAGGGTGAGCAGATTATCAGGGAATCCTTAATACCTTCTACCAGAAGGTAAAAACAGTTTTTTTTTTAACTACCTCAAATCTATTTCTCTACTACCGTATTTTACAGAAGAGACCAATTCCTAACTCCCCAAAATCTAATTTTGTATTACCGGATTTCACAGAAGAGACAAATTCCTTGCCTATTGATGCGTTTACTATTTTAGTAGTCAGCAGAGAAGCGACAGAACCAATAAATGTCAGGTCTCCAAATAAAAAGAATAACAAAGCTATTAAAGAACCGTGTGTAAAGACCAAACAGCCTTTCTTGGGCTGTGGGAAGCAGATGGAGATTCTTGGTCACTATGAGCTACAGTGCACTTTCCTAGACACGATGGGGGCTGACTTCTGACAGTGAGGGAGCACATACAGGCTTGTTCTAGCTGTATGCTGGTGTATGTCACACTGATCTGCTATTCCCTGCATTTGGTATGATTAGCAACAGAAGGAGTGTCTGCAGGACCTGGGCACAAGGGACCAGACAAAAGAGCCCAGGTGATAAGTTTGAATGAGGTCTTTGGCAAAGAAACTTGGTGTCCTTGTAAGCTTGACACAGCCTGGGGTTGTCTAAGAAGGGAAACTCAGTCAAGGGATTTCCAAGATCAGATTGGGCATGTCTGTAGGGGGTTGTCTTGGCTGTGGGTTGATTTAGGATAGCCCAGATCACTGTGGATAGTGCCCATTCCAGGTAGTTCTGGGCTGGAAAGGGAAGCTGTCTGAGCATGGGCCTGAAGTGAGCCCATAGGGGTGCACTTCCATCGTTTCTGCTTCTGCTTTTCTTGCTTGAGTTCCTGCCCTGACTCCCTTCAGTGATGAGCTGTGACCTGGAAATGTGAGCCGAGGAAATCCTTTCCTCCCCTAAGTTACTTTTGGTCAGCAAGAGATCGAAACTGGGACACATGGCTAGGTGCAACTGACATCTGAACCTAGACTTAAAACATAAAAATATGTTAATATGACACAAGTGAGGCCAACATTCACTACTATGTCAGCAGAATTCTAGGGAGGAAGAGCTTCAGATGAGGAGGAGGGAGTTTTCTTAAAATATCAAGAAACCTCTTTATGAAAAAAAGAGAACCCTAACCATAAAAATACCAAGCTGGGGACTACATGCAAGCAGATTTTGGCTTTATCTAATGAGGAGTTTGTCACAATCAACATTGCACCACAGTGCAGTGAGGTCCCTGGAGAGATCAAGCACCTCTCCATGGCTGTGGGATTCTTCTGCAGAGGTGGAGGAGGAGGACATGAGTAGCTGGGAATAGGAATGCAGGGATCCCCTGATACGCCGGTGCTGGTGGTGATGGCCGGGCTAGTGCTAATGGCAAGGATGCTGATGCTGGTGTGGTACTGGTGGTGATGATGCTGAGAATGTTGGGTGATGATGGTCAGGATGTAGTGACAGCAATGGTGACGATGCTGGTAGGGACACTGGTGTGGCAGCGGTGGTGAGTGGGGTGGTGGTACAGGTATGTTGGAGGTAGGGATGGCAGTTGTGGAGATGGCAGTTAGCAGTGCAGATGGCAGGGTCAGTATGGTGGTGTGGAGAGGATGGTGATGAACGTGGCAGCAATGGCACTTGTGGGCACAGTGACAGTGGTGGTGGATGGTAATGAAGGCAGATGGGGTGAATAACTGCCGGTGAGTCATCTCAAATCCCAGCGTTCATAATTCCAGGAAGAACCATCCGATTTACTTGCATTAATAAATAATTATAAGGCATTCAGATCAAAGACAAACCATCTTAAGTCAACATGGCCTCTCCTGAGAAATGTGGGTAATTTAAACTAATTGGGTTGTTTCTTTAAGCAATTAACAAGGCCTCCAAGGGACTTTTCTCCTTTGTACACGCTATCCCATGATGGCTTCACTTTTCCCTTTGCTAATCCTGAAGCCATTCTGTAAGACTATAATTAGGACTTGTTCCTAGCTGGCAAACTGCTCCCTGCTCACTGTGAGCAAAATTAACCACCGCTGTGGACAAGGCCATTATCATGGATAAGTTCTGAGTTTGTCAAGGACACAAAACTATTTCTGTCTCTCCTCACTCCATCTGATTACCCCTACCCCCAAGTGCTGTGCATTTTCTCTCAGAACCTGTGAGAGTAAGAGCATTCCCGCTGGCACAGAGCCTCCTCGGGGATGTGGAGACAGGCTATGATAATGATTCTATTATTCCTGTGATGAGCACAGGAATATATGAGCTGCTTCGGCTTCCTGCCCTGGCTTTCCTTGTTTCCTGGGCACGGCCTTCCAAGCTGAGACACTGGTTTCTTGAGCCATTGTTAAGCCACCTATGGACCTGCCTCAGACCTGTCTCCCACTCTGGCTTGCATATGTCCTCGGAAGGAGCCCCATACTAGTTGCTCTACAAACCCTTGGCTTTGGTTACTCTGAATACCATCTCCTCCAAGCTGTGTGTGGGGTACTTGTCATGCTAGTCTAGGGCCTAGCGGGACTTAGGAGCCCTTAGAAGTTAGCCTTGCACACTAGGTCGTAGTGTTCTCTTTATTGTTCTTTCTAGAGACTATTTAGGGAGGGAAAAATGACTTACATGTTTTATGTCTACCAGCTTTATCTTGGGTCCATACAAACAAGAAACTTCCCAGAGACTGGCAGGAAAGCAGGGTTCAATAAGCTTACTGCTGGTTGTAAATGCTGGCTGCTTTTTTGTGTTGCTTCTGAGAACTAACAAGCTGAACGGCTGGATCCTCTGGAGCCTCAGCAGTGCACACAGAGGAGGCTGAAGAACAATCTCAGCTAGGCAGAAAGCGCTCAGCTCAGCGCTGCTTATCCACTCTTCCCATCCACAGCAGGCTTTGCAAAGAGAAAGGCCTGGGACTTAGGAACCCTCAGAAGCTAGACTCCCAGGGCTTTGCTTTCCAAGAAAGTCTGAGCTAACTGCTTTTTATTGTTCACATCCTCATCACCCTAAGAATGGAAGCACCCTTCGACAGAGGAGAAGGCACTCCCCTGTTAAAACCTAGCGATACAGCCAACTCTGTACACGGCTAATGCTCCAGAAAGCCACCCACTATGGGGAGCTTGTCCAAGGTAGCCATATGGGACTTTTCCAGAGAATCTCTATTTTAGCAGCATCCACACTACCAGCTCATTATCTCCTTCTCCTCCCCCACACGTGTGTAGGCCAGAGGTCACCATCAAGTATCCTTGCTCCAGTTCGCCACTTTTTTTTTTTTTTGCGGGGGGTGGTGTGTGGCTAAGGTCTCTCACTGAAACTTCTAGGGCTCAGCCACTGGATGAGGCTGACTGGCTGGTATGTTTCTGGGATCTGTACATCTCTGTCTCTCCGGTGCTGGGACTGCAGGCACACACCACCATGCCCAGCTTTTCCACGCTGGCTTTTAGGAGCTCAGGTTTTCCTAGTTGCATGGCAAGCCTTTTACCAAGTGTGCTATCTCTCTAGTCTTTCGCCAATTTCCAGCATGTTCATTTTGCTGCCTGAGCTCGCCCAAGCTCCCCCTCCTCCCAGGCAGAGGCAACAGTAGGCACCATGGAGAGGTCCCCTTACCTCTGGTTCCCCGCAGTCACACTCTTCTCCCTCTTCCACGTAGCCATTTCCACACTTTCGGCCCCCAAAGGCCTGCTTGACCTCTGGCAGGTTGAAGAGGCACATCCCCATCCCCTTCTCCAGGCTAGCCTCCAGGTCCTTCCTGCTACAGCTGCTGAACACCATGGGGAACGGGAACCTGGGAAGGAAAGGCCACAGTGAGTCACAGGCCCCAGTGACCTTCTCTGCCTTCAGGGGCTTTGACCCAGGATGCCTCCTGGCAGTAACATACAGCTGCTCACAGCTATGTCAACGAACAGAGTTTGCTTAAACGCAGTCAGATGAGGCACTGCCAAGACAGTCCTGGCATTCATTCCCATACAGTGAGGAAGAAGGGCTTTGTCAAAAGAGAAGGGATCTTCTGATCGTTTCACAGCAATCGCTTTGGACATAGTCATATCACAGTGCTATTAATAGTTCTTCAGGGAGGTTGTGTTTGTTGCTTTTCTATTGCTGTGATAAAACACTGTGACTAAGGCAACCTATAAAAGAAATCATTTCAATTGGGCTTACGGTTTCAGAGGGTTAGAGCCCATAAGGGGGGAGTAAGGGTGTGATGGCAGGAACAGCTGAGAGCTCCCATCTGGAGCCACAGGCAGGAGGCAGAGAGAGGTAAAGGGGAGAGAGAGAGAGAGAGAGAGAGAGAGAGAGAGAGAGAGAGAGAGAGGAGAGACAGAAGGACAGAGACAGAGAGACAGATGGAGACATACTGGGAATGGCAAGCATGTTCTCTACCCCAAAGCCCACCCCCAGCTTCCAACAAGGCCACACCTAATCCTTCCCAAACAGTTCCACCAACTGGGGACCAACTATGCAAACTTATGAACCTACTGAGACCATTCTTAGCCAAACCACCCCAGAGATGATGCTGTAGGAAGTGAAGCCTTAGGGTCTAGAACAAAGACATATATCATGTCTTTATTAGTATATGCAGAGAGGATAATGGAACACATGATGGTGCTTATTGGCTCCTTGAGTCCAGAAGACATGTGGTCTGTCCTACTGTAGATTAAGTTTATACTGGCATTCATGCCTGTGAAGAACAAGTCACTGTCTTTCCCTGGCACTGTTCTAAACAAGTGGAGGTGGCCTAGAAACACAGGCCTTGCTCTTGCCTTGGCTATAAATTCCAGGGCTAAAAGGGTGTGGTGTGGCCAGTCAGAGTGCTGGTCCCTTTCTGGGGTCTAGAGAAGCTGTCCAGGCATTTGGCACCCATGTGGACATTGTGACTAATTCTTGGCAGTGGGCTGCACGCAGAAGCGATGCTGGTGTTGAACTGACTATTCTTCCTTTACGACTTCCTTCCTCTCTCTTCAATGACCAAGAGCTGGAGGAGCTGCATGTGGTACCCGGTCCTGATTCCCAGAGGGAAAAAAGCTAGAGCTCATGGGTGTCCACTGGGATGGAGACACCATGAGGGCTTCAGAGAACTGGGAACCCTTTCCTACAGCAGCTGGGGTTATGGGTATGGGTTAGTGAGTCCCCAGGGGTCATATACTGCAAGCAAGGCTCCAGTGAGCTGTCGCTAGGAGGTGAGGGGCCTTGTACAAGTGGGGCCTCCTGGAAGGAGGGGTGCCACCACCAGAAGGAGTGGAGCTCTTGAGAGACCTTGACTAGTTCTCACTAGAATGAGACATCAAAAGAATAAGCTTGCCTTCAGAATCAGTCTTGCCACGTGACTGCTTCCTCTTGTATACTTTATGTCACTGTGATACTTTTTGCCATGGGGTCTACACTAGGGTGACACTGATGTTGGCACCATGCCTCTGAACAAGTTCTAAACTATACGCCGAATAAACCTCTTTTCATTAAATACTATGCACCCTCAAAGATTTTGTGATAGCAACAGAACACAGACTAATACAGTTGCCCAACACAGAGCATACCGTTCTCTCTTACATGAGCATTTTCTGATCTCCCGAGGCATTGAAGACGAGGCCAGGCCTGCCAGAAACCTCGAAGGTTTTATGACTTAGTGAAGAAGCAAGCCTACTGTCCAACACGCCCAGGCGTACCTCCCCATGGAGACAGTTGCCGGATGACGTTCTTGTTGGATCTCAGTCAACTGGCTAGGCCGACACAAGCAGTTACATCTCCCTAAATATGGCAGAGGAACTGCCACATCATGACTTAGTTTGGTAACATTTCTGGGTCTCGAGGGTTCATGCAGCCAAGCTGATGACACCATCCCTCCACCCCTCCCCCATTTCTCACTCTTAGGTTAACTGGAGTATAAGTCAAACCACAAATAAACAAATGAAGTCGAGTCTGGCTCTGCCGGATGGGAAGATAAGTTGAGACTGATGAGCAGGGCTGTGACAGAGTTTCCTTGGGACTCTTAGTAACTCTCCTTGCAGACAGATTATTGCTGGTATCAAAATAATGCAGGAAAGCTCCAATGAACGACAGAGTATTACATTTTAATTTTAGAAAGGTTTGGTGTGGAAGAGACCAATGCACCACACAAGGTGTTGAGGGCAGTTCTCCTTTGCAAAGAAGCTTGGCTAAGGACCAGTGCAGGCCCTTTTTTCCTTTGGAGAGCACCCCTCCCTGAGGATGCTGGGGCCTGCAGTTCATTCTTAGACATATGTAGTTAGGTACTGTGGTGATATACTGTGACCAGCTCCCTCCAGATGAGACCAGTCTCTGGAGAGTGCCCAAGTTAATTAGAAAAGACTCCAGGAAAAGTTGAGGTGAGGGTTTGGTGATGAAGAAGAGACAGAGTGTTGCAGAGATGGCTCAGTTGGTACAGAGCTCACAATACAAGCATGGGGACCTCAGGTCAGATCCCCAGAACCTATATGAAGCAGTAGTGTGTGTCTTTAATCCCGGTACTCCCATGATAAGAAGGGAGGCAGAGACAAGAGAATCCCCAGGAGCCTGTAGGTCAGGTAGCCTGTGCTCAGTAGAAAGCCAAGAGATCCTGTTTCAAACAAGGTGGCAAGTAAGGACCAAGACTCAAGGTTGTCCTATGACTTAGGGTACCTCTGTTGGAACCACAAAATCTCACTGTCCTCTGAGATACCAGGTAAGGATTTAATAAAGTTGTTGACCTCGAGGGGTCACTCACACACTTCACAAAGGTCGCCCTTACCCCAAAGCCTTGGCATCCTGGCCTTTCTAGTCTAGCTCGATAAAACTCCCAAGGACTTGCTCCCTTGCTCCTCCTCCAACCTGGGGTCTTTTGGCCGTCTCCAGTGCCAATAACCCTTCCTCAAGTCATTTTTCCTTTTCTTTGGTACCAGGTAGTAAGCAGGCATGGCAGGCAAATGCTCTAACCCTAAGCCTCTTGACAGATAGCCCTGATAACATCCTCATCTATGGTACAGTTCTTTGGAGAACAGAGATGGGGCTGAGGGACATTTTATGCCTGGAGATATTTTTTCCTGATTTATCTTTTTGTGATTTCTCCTGGAGGGAGACTGACTGTTTCATTCTGATGGATTATTCTTGAACCTTCTTTGGGCAGTTAGGGGGAATAAAAGCAATGTGACCCTATCATACAGTGATTCTGAAAATATTCCACACTGAGGAGGTATTGGGCTTATTGCAGACTTTGGGGCAGGGAAGTACATCACACACACACACACACACACACACACACACACACACACACAGATGTCAAGGTTCCTGGAGGTTTGTTCCAGCAGGCAGAGAAGTAAGGACATATAGGAACAAAGTAAGCCTATCAGGAAGATATTGAGGAGAATAAGTAATGGAGATGCATACTGCGCTAATCGAGAGGGTAGACCCCCCCAAGGAGAGCTCACTGTGAAGGGAGAAAATGAGCCTCTCCAAAGGGCAAGATGAAAAGAGTGTGGACACATGCTGGAAAGGGCTCGCCATGGGAACGGGTGACAGTTACTCATGGTGGAATACCCATCAGTGAAAAGGCAGATACACACATTTAGAAGCAGCTCCTTCTCCCAAAAAGAGCCCCCAGCCAGTCCTTGTCATTCATAGCCAAGGACAAAGTCCTGATATGGTGAGAAGACACCAGAATGTCCTTACCCCTGGTGCTTTGCCAGTTTGTTTTACAAATACATTCTGTCGTCTCTTCAGGCAATATGGATGGTATGGGTCAGTCTGCCAGAAACCCAGAGGGTTTTGTGATGTTGTAAGGAGGCAGGTCTTGTGTCTCACATGCCAAGGAGTTACCTCCCCACAGAAACCAGGCAGTAGTTGTTCATGCCTTTAATCCCAGTACTAGAGAGGATTATAAGACTGGAGGAGACAGCTCTCAGACACAGTCTCATGCTGAGATTCTAGGAGGCAGGATCGCCATTTCGGACTGAGGTAGAGGTAAGAGCGAGTGGCTGGTTGCTTTGCTTTTCTGACCTTCAGGTTGAACCCTAATTTCGGTCTCTGGGTTGTTATTAATTGTGCTATAGGAAGTAGTTTGCAACTGCTCATCCTACTCTAAACTGAGGAGATGACAATTCAGATATGGCCTGAGTACTGCCCAGAGTTATTCAGGATGAAGTCTTGCCAAGTCCCTTTCCTAGCTGACTTCCTCATGCCTCCTCCATCTTTCCAACCATTTCTCCTATGTTCTGTAGGATTTCCAGGAAATGTTCCTAGAATCAGGGTACATGGTTATTTGTGACACATGTGGGGAGACCACGGGTTAATTCTGTCAGCTGATCATTGTTTTTCCTGTCATAGTATTCCCATTGCAAGGTGATAAATTCTCAAGACTAGTCACTGACTGGATATTTGTCTAACCATCCATTCAAAGCAATCCCAGGAGAATATTGTCCCCATTTGCAAAGGGATGCATTACTAGTTAGGGGCTGACAGGCACTGGGTTTGAGCAAGTCTTCTGATTCCAAGTTCAGTGATTAAACCCTGCCATTACCCGCAGTCAGCATCGGAGTCCCTGTGGTGAACGGCTGAAATGCAACCGGCGGTCAGCATACCCTTGATGCCCAGCCTCAGAGGCTAGGGACTAACCTGCCTACACTCCCACATGTGCCTAGGCCAGTGGTTCTGAGTGTGGTCTAGGAGCAGCAGTGTTAACACTGCAACTCCCAGGCCCTGCCCAGACCCACAGAGTGGGGTGATGAAGGAGGGTCCCAGCACCCACATCCTCCCAGGGGCGCAGCTTACTGGATACAAAATTCACAACACGGGAAATCCACCTTTTAAGTCATTTTAAATTTACCATTCAGTGATTCTTAGTTCACATGCAACCTTGTAGGACCACAGTCAGTTTGTACTTCTGGAACATTCTCTTTATTACTATCCTAGTTACCTTCAGCTGCCAACTTGACATGGCCTCGGGTCATCTGAGGGAGTTTTCATGGAGGGATTGCCCAGATCACCCTGGCCTGTGGCCGTGCTTGTGGGAGATTATCTTGATTATGATGCACATGGCAGGCTCAGTCCACTGTGGGCAGCATCATCCCTAGACAGGTGTACATGAGCTTTATGCAAAAAGAGGCTGATCATGAGCCAGTAATCAGTGTTCCTTTCGGGTTCCTGCCTTGACTTATCTCAAATGTGGACTGTTATCTGCAAGTGTGAACTAAAACTAATCCTCTCCTCTCCCAAATGGCTTTGTGTCAAGAGTGTTCTATCGGAGCCACGGGCAAACAAAGCAGAACCACCACACACACCCACGGCTATTGCGTAGTCACTTCTGTTCATTGCCTGGAGGAAGCGGCACACGCTGTGACCCCTTGTGCAGCTGGTTCTTTCCCTTAGCATAGTGCTTCAAGGCTCGGTCACACTGTAGCATGCATCAGCCCAACATCCCTTTCTGAAGTTCAAAGATTGCTCCATGGTAAGACAGCACTATATCAGATTATCACTAGATGGCCCAAGAGATGCTGGTTTACATTTGACAACTCCTCACCTAAGATCAGGGCTCATGTCCTAAGAATACTGAGGGGAGCAACCCACTCCTACTTGTCTCGTCACAGGAGCACAGTGTAGGTTCCTCAGAGTGCACCCTTCATGTGCTCTGCTTTGACGCCATTCTGGTAGACACCATGGTGCCATTTTCTGAGAAACACTGGACAGTAGTTGGAAGACCTTACTTGCTTTTGGGCGTGGATTTAAACTTCTCTAAGTATCTGCCTGTCTCAAGACAAATCCAAATCTAGAATGAGTTTGAAATATTAAGAATCACAGCAACACTGGCGTAGTTAAGCACATCATTAACCCTAGCACTTGGAAGGCAGAGACAGGTGGATATCTGTGAGTACAAGATCAGCCTGGTCTATGTAGTAAGTTCCAGGAAAGCCAAGAAGACTACATAGAAAGATCCTGTCTCAAAAATGAAACAAAATATAACTTCAGTAATACTTGGGTTCTTGCTCTGCACACAAATTAGGTGCCAGGTGGTGTCGGTGAACAGAGAGATGCTCCCTTCCACTTGCTCCAAGAGCCAGCATCCTAATTCTGTCTTCCTCTCACCTGTATTTTTGCTTTCTTAGTAGCCTTATTCCCTGGAGCTCCGATGAAGAGAGTACCAAATTGGGCTCTCTTTTTGTAGCTTTTTGTGACATCAAAGATCTTGCTTAGTGCATCATATGTATTTAAGCACACAAGTTTGTTTCTTCCATAGCCCCTGGCAAACTCATCACAGTGCACCATTTAATACATTTAATAAATTATCCCCCAATACGCCAGGTCAGCAGCTAATTGAACTGACATGCAGCAATGGCAGACTTGAGCAAAGCAATAAAAGTGGAGAAATTACTCGGAAAAGAAGCCATTTCACAGGCTTCTATCCCTGGGCACAAGAACACTTTAAAATAATTATACCTGAGACCCAGAAAGGAGAGCTGCTTTCAGATCAGCGTGGAGAATTTATCTCAGACACCGCAGCCATCCTGCTGTGGTTCCTGCTCAGAAATGACCTCTTTTGTTAGACGCATTCACCTTTTTCTCTAATATTTAACTACCAGGCACACTGGGGGCAAGCTTACCACACTGAATGCAAGGTTAGACATAAATTGAGAATGAAGTGGAAAGGTGGGTGACTTGTAGGAAAATAAAACCCCACAACTTTTCAGAGAGAGGAAGTCGCTAAGGGCTTCTCACTGCACAGACAGGCACAGCTTAATATCCAGCTGTCTCCAAACTGCCAAGTCAAACAGGATTAGGAACAACTTTTGCTTTGAGAAGTCTGCAGCCAGAAAAGCCTTTTCTTGTTCGAGCCCATTGTGCACTTTGTGGCTGTATTCTTGGGGTGACTCACACTCGGCCAATTTATCAACCCTGACAGAAGTCAGGCGTTATCTGCCTCATGAAAGCTCTCTGGGAACCGTTAGGCAACAACCACTTTTCCAGTAAAAACTAGGCTTCCGGGCCAAGCTGCTGGGAGAAGGCTGATTTCAGGGGCTGCGGGTCTCATGGATTCCCATGGCTCTGTTGTATCTCTGGTCATTTGGTTCAGTCTCTCAGTTCACTACTTCAGTTCAGAGCTGCAGGAGAGAGGAAGGAAGAGGAAGGGACCATCTCAGGCCCTGGATGAGCATAGCTCAGACACAACACAACTGTGTGATGGAGAAAGCCAGCTTCGGGGAAATGGAATGGGAAGCCACCTACATTTATCTCTTTAAATTGACTGAAAAAAAAACTAGAAGAGAACATAGTATATCTTACACGATATAGATGCAAGAAAGACTTTCTGAACAGGACTCCATTTGCCCAAGAATTAAGGTCAGCAATCAACAAGTGGGAGGGACCTCAAAAAATTAAAAATTATTAAAAAAATTAAAAAGGTTTTGCACAAGTAGTTAATCAAGTAAAGAGGGAGCCTGCCAAATGAGAGAGCATCTTTGTCAGCAAGACATCTGGCACAGGATTAACATCTAGAATATATAAAGAACTCAGAAACCCAAGACTCAACTCCCGCCACTCCAATCCATTCATAAAGTGGTCAATAGATCTGAACAAAGAGTTCTCAAAAGAAGAAATATCACAAAATTATTTGTTGCCCTTAGGAATTAGGGGAATACAAATCAAAATCAAACCACTTTGAGATTGCATCTCACCCTAATCAGAATGGCAAAGAGCAACAAAAAACAACCAATAATAAATGATGAAGAGAATGCGGGGCGGGAGGAACCCCCACTTATTGTTGGTGGGATGGGAAACTTGCTTCGCCACTCTGGAAAGCGGTGTGGATAATTCTCAAAAAGCTAAAAAAATAAATCTACCATATGATCCAGCTATACCACTCCTTGGCTTGTTCCCAAAGGACTCAATATCCTACTTCACAGACACTTGCTCAGCCTTGTTCACTGCTGCTCTTTTCACGATAGCTAGGACATGGAAACAAACCAAATATCCTTTAGCTGGCAACTGGAGAATGAAAATGCGGCACATCTACACCATGGGAGACTATTCAGCTGTAAGGAAAAAAAACGGGATCATGAACTTTGCAGGTAAATAGATTGAACTACGAAAGATCATTTTGGGCAAAGTAACCCAGACCCAGAAAGACAAGTGTCACAAGCTTTTATCTGTGGTTCCCAACTCCGAGGCTTCAGATGTGAGGATACCACACAGAGGACTTCCGGAACCAGGAGAGTAAAAGGGGATGGCGGGGTTGGCAATAGAGAGGGGCATAGCAGGTTACGAGATCTGAAAAAGGAAATGGACAAAACTGGGTGTGTTTTTACTTGAGGGAGGAAAGATGCCAATACAAAAGGAGCTGGAGGGAGGAGGGTAAGGAAAGGAATCACAGTAGTACTTACCTAAGATTGTATTCATATAAATCCATGTATATACATCTACATATATAGTTTAAATGATGTTATCCTGCTTGGGCTGACAGAGCTTCCCCCAGTTTTCATACACTAAAAAAACTCCCCAATACCAGGCATAATAACCTCCCTTTGAGTTTTTGACCAGAAGAGTCCAAGAGACTTCCCAGATGATATGAGCTTTTGCTGTTTCCCTTGATTGCCTCCCAGAGGTCGAGGATAAGTAGTTAAAGACACCGTACACTTCAGAAATCTTACTTTGGACACATGACCTAGAGGACCCAAGCTGGGTCCGACTTGAAAGTCTTCTTCCTAAAGACAAGTTTTCATAGTAGCAGAAGGAGCTATGAACCTTGCAAGGGAGAGAGGTGACTCAGTGATGATGTCTATGAACTACAGTGATGAGCATGCCAATCCCAAGGCTAAAATGGTGTGCTCACATCTCAGTGGACATAAGGACTGTTCAACAAGAGCAGACCTGGTGCTGGAAACCTAGGCATCTATCTGGGGCTAGGGAGGTCGTGGATCTTGGAGGAGAACCCACAACTGCCACTTTACTAAATCAGCATGCGATTCCTACCTACATTCTCAATATTTGTCCTTGGACCCACAGATAAGTGTAGCTCTCGCTGCTCATCAAGGCATCTCTCTTTGCAACACACAGGGACCATTACAGAACCCACAACTGGCCCAAAGCAGAGAATAAGTGACTGTAGGGTTCCCAGATGCATTTCATATGTCTCCAACACAATTCCTGCACTCAAAGGTCAGGGAACATTTTAGAAGAGAGGGCAAAAGAGTGTAAGAGTCAAGAGGACAGAAAATCATCTGTGAGATTATGTCTCCTAGAAATGACAGGGAAGCTCCACTTATGATACCTCAAGATATGGCTGCCTAAATAAGACCTGAACGAGGAAGATGACAATCAACATACTAACATGGGAGGGGAAAATCTCAAGGGGACCCACTGCAGGCAATTAAGATACTCTGGGAGCGGCATCATCCAATTAACCAACCAACCAACCAACCAACCAATCATCTAACTTAGTTAGAGTTTCTATTGCTATGAAGAGGTAACAGAGCTGTGGCAACTGTTATAAAGGAAAAAATTTAATGGAGTGGCTTACAGTTTCAGAGGTTTAGTCCACTATCATCATGGTGGGACATGTTGGCATGCAGGCAGGCATAGTGCTGGAGCTCAGAGTCCTACATCTTAAGCAGCAGGCAATAGGAAGTGAACTGAGACACTGGCGTGGCCTGAGCATAGCTGTATAAATCCTTCATCTCCAGGCACAGCACATATGTGCAACCAAGTGGGCCCTTGAGTCGGACTGGCTGGCAATGTTGGCACCCCTGGGTGACTGGCCTTACCTTCATTCTGCAGTCTGATGGGATTGCCATGCAGCTTGTGGGGACCACCAAGGTTCAGGGCCTGTCTTCCTTCCTCCTCATTCTTAAGGGGCTTAGAAATGCTGATAACACTCATCCTTTGCTTAGTAAATCCCTTGCTGATATTGCATGAGTCAAATTCCATCACTGTGGCTTTTCAGCTGAGGAAACTGGAGTTCAGAGAGGTAAGGCGCTTTACCAGGACCACAGTGAAGCAGAGCTGGGACTGAATTCAGGGTTTCTGAACAGAAGTCCACCATATTAATTCCCTAGGCCTCTAATTAGGACAGCCTGATTACTCTAGGGTAGGGGGAGACATGAGCTGAGTCCATTCTATTACCCGATGGTGTGTGGCTGGATATGAAGACACTGGCTCAGAGGATGGACTGGTCCTCACTGAAGAGTACAGGAACTGCATCTTTATATTTTTGTAAGTATAGCAATGACTTCATCTGAACCGATGCTGACCCAGTGGGTCTTCCAGATGGGCTACAGAAGGCTCAGGAACACACAGGCTGGGGTGATGGCCCCAGAATGTCCTCACCTCAGTAAGACATAGCTATGGTTAATAGAAAGCACCTGGGACACGAAATGGATCCATCTGCAGAACATTATTGTTCATGGGCTAAACATGTGAACTTTAACCTCTGATCCTCCTCTCTGGAACCTAATTAAAGTGCGAATCCAATTTCCCAGAAGCTGAGTAAAGACACACTAACTGTGCTGTGGTGAGTTGAGACACGCACGGGAGGCTTCTGCATGCTTCCACTGTGGGTTTCTCACTTCTGCACTGAGTAGATGTTTCCTCCAGGAGCAAGTCCTGAAAGCTGAGAACCCACAGGCAGGGACAGGTGGCGTTCAGACTGAAGGAACCTCTCTTCTCGGTTGGTTCTGCAGAGGCCCTGTGTCAGGTGAGCTGCTTAAGTGTTTGGTTAAACGGAAAGGCTGCTGCTTGCAGGGCTTTCCAAGGCTGGGTGCTGACAGACATAAACAGGCGCTGTGCTTAATGAGGGACGATTTATACACCTCAGGTAACCCAACACACCTGCACAGCCCATGCTTATAACGAGGAAGGTGCGTCTCATCGGACCTGTTGGGTAAAACAGCCACAACAGAGAACTCTGAGCCCAGGCTAGGGCAGAAATCAGCACACATCCTGTCCTGGCCCCACTGGGCAGCTCTTGTAGGGGTTACCACCAGAGAATACAGGAACGGGGAGGGGAAGAGCTGGAGGCTCCAAAGCTCACTGGCACCTGGTGAAGGGTGAAGGGCTGGGCTGACAGCCAGAATCGGAGCCTGACCAGGCAGGGCCAGTGTCCTCCCTGACAGTCTTTTGTCTGAGAGATGGAGCTGAGTGTGTCTGTGTTTTCAGGGCTATGACAACAACACAAGAAAGACAGCAGAGTTCTTTGTAGAGTTGGGGAGAGGTCAGGTGGGGGTGTCTCTTTATATGTTCTAGAACTATAACACTGTACATGTTTTCTGACATGCCTCCAGGAAAAGCCCCACTGGGAAGACCCTACATTTTGCAAAGCAAACTGCTCTCATCTCCCTAGTCTCCATGGAGTGCACGCAGAATGGCAACGGGCTTGGCCTCCTCATCCTGTGTGCTTACTTGGCTCTTTAAGTTTATTTTAAAGTTTTCCTATTGATTATATTGAATCTGTCCTTGCAAGCTATTGTAATCCCTCTGTATAAAAACATGGTGCACACAAAAAAACGCAAACGGAGGTTGTGCCAATGCTAAGTTTGATAAAGTGATGATGATTAGACAGGTTTTTCCTCTAGTGAGTCATTAAAATATGAAACAATGATTGTGTTTTAATTGTCACACATCGATTCATCTACTCATCCGATCATGATCTATCCACTCATCCATCCATTATCCATCACCCATCCACCAACCTACCCATCAACCCAAACAGCCATTCATCCCCCTATCCGCCCAACCACCCACCAACTGCCAACCCACCCATCTTTTCCTCGTCAATCCACCCACCTATCCACTCACCCATTCATCTATCTGCTCACCCATCTCTCCCCTCCCATATCCATCTGCAAACTCTCCACTCACCCATCCATCTATCTACCCATCTGTCTACATCCACGTACCTACCCCAACCATCGTGATGCTTACCACCCACCCATCAATCCATTCACCAATCCAGCCACCCACCCTCCCATCCAGGAAGACTTATTGGTTCTAGTACATGCTGGATGCTGTTCTAGGTGCTGGGGATTCAGCAATGGATAAAACAAGTATCTGATCTCATGTGGCAGATGAGAATCTTATGGTTCCTTCTGGATAGCATAATTACAGAGAGGCCCAGAAGTAACCTGTGCCTTCACGTAAAAGCCGTTGTACCACTTTCTAGAAACAGGAGGAAGCCATGTGGGGCACAGGCATGGGAGGGAATGGGGTCAGGGAGAGCTTCAGCTGTAATGTCTTTACTAATAAAGATTAAAGAGGCCATGACAGAAAATAATTCTGCTGTAGTGATGTAATTTGAAGGAGTTTTGCAGAGCAGTTTTACAATGGGGCTGTCTTCTGCCTCCCAGAAGTTGCACAGGGACACTGCTTTGTCCTAGGAAGACCTTTGTCCTAACATGAATTCCAAATATGGCCATGGCTACTTTCATGTGGCAAACATACTAGGAGGTGACTCAGCTTTAGATCATGGGGCTTCTGCTTGGAAGGTTCGGAAACTTTGTGACTTGGTGGACTTCTGAGTGCCAGTTCTCCTACTTTGAAAACAGACACTCTTATGTCTTCTTCACTGGCCCAGGACTTCACAAGTGCCCTCCACTTCTGGTGTCACTTGCCCTGGACTGGATACTCAAGGAGCAATGCTTTCAAAGTGTCCAGCCCAAGAGAAGAGAACAATTCTGCCATGCCCTGGGACCATCATATAGTATTCAAAGTCCAAATTAACTGCAGATAAACCCCTTTCCTTTCCAGTAAACTGCATCTACTTACCCGGGCAGTAAGCTAGAGCACTGTATGCTAGTGAGGTCTTCTTGACCTGCTTATATTCCTGCCAGGCCATTATCTCCTCAACCACAGTCAGGACGTAGCCAACTCTAGGATGCTGGCTGGATAATTAAATTGATTTTGACCAGTAGTATTTCATCTTCCTGGAGCCCCCCTTTGCCATTAAGGCTCTTTCTTTTTCTTTTTCCCTGGATAAAGATTTCCATCCTTTATCCCACCACTTTGGGAAAAACGATGAAGATTTGATTAAACTTTTCACCGAGAAAAAAATAAAAAACAAACCCCCTCTCCCCCCAAACCTGCCCTCCTCAAATGAGATGATTCAGAGGAATATCTGTCTTTGCAAATCCCTGCACGTCCAGAGTGTTCCAAGATCTTACACAGCTGCTCAGAGTTCAGAAGGGGGTAGATTTGGATGGTGTTGTGTATTCTGTGTCGATGACTCTTGGGCTCTGGTACATCTTATCAGCCTCTGGGAGCTTTCACAGGAAACCACTATTCATTCCACCCCCTTGACATGCATTTTCAGACAAATCCTTTCAAAGAGAAATTCCATTTTAGCACGAGACGAGCTGGAGATGCTCAGGGAGAGGACAGCTTGACTTCTGCTCAATCCCTCGAAGGCTCAGCCTGGCCTTTGCTCCCAAATGCATTTTCAGCTTACCCCCTTCCAGCTTTGGCTTCCTGCTCAGAGGGAATGAAATTATTGGCCATTCTTATGAAGACTGAAGTATGGTACCATGATTGAGTTTAAAGATTTCTCGTTATCTCTTAGAGCAGTGGTTCTCAGCCCAGGGGTCTGGAACCCCACAGAGGTCGCCTATCAGGTATCCTGCATATCAGATATTTACATAGACTGGACCAATAAAAAAAGTCCCCTTGCCATATAATAATCAAAATGCAAAACATACAGAATAAGGAAAGAATATTAAGAACTGCAAAGGAAAAACGTCAAGTAACATATAAAGGCAGACCTATCAGAATTACACCCAACTTCTCAATGGAAACCACGAAAGCCAGAAGGTCCTGGACAGATGTGCTGCAGACACTAAGAGACCATGGACACAAACCCAGGCGACTATACCCAGCAAAGCTTTCAATCACCATCAATGGAGAAAACAAGATATTCCGTGACAAAACCAGATTTAAACAATACCTATCCATAAATCCAGCCCTACAGAAAGTACTAGAAGAAAAACTCCAACCCAAGAAAGCTAACTGTACCCACAAAAACACAGGCAACAGATAACCTCACACCAGCAAACCCCAAAGAAGGGAAATATACAAACACTACCACTGAAAAATAGCAGGAATTAACAATCACTGGTCATCAATATCTCTTAGTATCAATGGACTCAATCACCTATAAAAAGACACAGGCTAAGAAAATGGATACAAAAGGAGGATCCATCCTTCTGCTGTATACAAGAAACACACCTCAACTTCAAAGACAGACATTACCTCAGAGTAAAGGGTTGGGAAAAGATTTTCCAATTAAATGGACCTAAGAAACAAGTGTGTGTAGCTATCCTAATGTTTAACAAAATAGACTTCAAACTAAAATCAATCAGAAGAGATGGAGAAGGACACTTTATCCTCATAACAGGAACAATCCATCAAGATGAAGTCTCAATCCTGAACATCTATGCCCTAAATACAAGAGCACCCACATATTTAAAAGAAATATTACTAAAGCTTAAATCACACATCAAACCCCACACACTGATAGCAGACTTCAACACTCCACTCTCACCACTGGACAGGTCAGTCAGCCAGACTGAAACTTAACAGAGAAATAAAGGAACTACAGATGTCATGACTCAAGTGGACTTAACAGACATCTACAGAACATTCCACCCAAACATAAAAGAATATACCTTCTTCTCAGCACCTCATGGAACCTTCTCTAAAATTGAACACATACTCGGTAACAAAGCAAACCTCGACAGATACAAAAAAAAATTGGAATAACCCCGTGTCTTATTGTATCACCATGGTTTAAAGTTAGAATTTAACAATAACACTACTTTCAGAAAGCCTACAAACTCATGGAAATTGAACAGTGAACTATTGAACCACCCCTGGGTCAAGGAAGAAATAAAGAAATTAAAGACTTTCTAGAATTCAATGAAAATGAAGGCACAACATACCCAAATCTATGGGACACCATGAAAGCAATGCTAAGAGGAAAGTTCATAGCATTAAGTGCCTGCATAAAGAAAGTGGAGAAATTAGATATTTACATTACAGTTCATAACAGTAACAAAATTACAGTTACAAAGTAGTAAAGAAATAATTTTATGGCTGGGGGTCACCACAACATGAGGAGCTGCATTAAAGGGCTGCAGCATTATGGATGTTGAGAACCACTGTCTTAGATGAACATACATGTGCCTACAGATGAATGCTACAGTACCCAGGTCAGCTCAGAATAAAGATGCTCAGGGATGAGACCCTCCCATACCTACAGAATCTTCCAGTCAGAACTCTGCCCCTTTCAACTTGCCACCTGCAGATCCTTTGCGCATCTCTCTACCATGAAGAATGCAGTTCTCTGAAATCAAGGATCCTGCCATCTGTGCACATGCACTTGCATGTGCGAGTGTGAGTGTGTGTGCATGGATGAGTGTGTGTGAATGTATGTGGGGAGGCCAGAGGTCAACACTGGGTCTTTTCTTCAAATGTTCTCCAACTTTACAATATCTTTCACTGAACCCGAGCTTGCTAATTGACTTGATTAGCAAGTTAGAAAGCCCCAGGAGTTTTACTGGCACAGGGATTACAGGTGCCCAACGCTGTGCTCAACTCTGTATGTGGGTGCTGGGGACCCAAACTCAGGTCCCCAATATTTGTGCAGCAAATATATTACTGACTGAGCCATCTCTCCCGCCCACTTGGTTGTTTATAATCAGCATATCTTAATTAGAAATAATAGGTTTTGTTATGACATTTTCATATGTGTACATATTTTAATCATATTTACCCCCTTCATTTTTTTTGCCCCTGGCACCCACTATCTCCTCCTCTTCCTGGCTAGCTTCTCTTGTACTTTCATGGTTTATATTTGCTGTTGGTTTAGTGACCCAGTGAATTTCACCAGGGTGGCTTATGGGAGCATGGGTGAAAGTTTGATTATACCAAGGACATCTCATCAGTAGATAGACCACTAGGGAAAATGCCTTTCCTTCCAACATTGACTTCGTTAGCTACTTAGATAAAACTCAGGGAGGGGTTGGCCCTATGAGCCTCTCCTCACTCCATGTACAGGAGTGTGATTGGGTCCCACCCTGTATAGATTTTGTGCAGGCAATCACAGCTGCAGTGCCTTTTTAGAGTCAAACAGCCATTCCATGCTCAGAAGGCAGCATTGTTTACCAGTCCCTCAACTTCCTCCTGCTCTTTCAATTCTTTCTGCTTCTTTTCTTGTCAGTGTTCCCTGAGCCTCAGAGGGGCCGATGTTGATGTGTCACTTAGAGTAGAGCATTGACGGGTCACTTGCTCCCAGCACTTGACCAGCTGCGAGGCTCCAACCTACAGGGTTTTTGTTGCTGTTTTTTTCATCTCTCTCTACCACTATAATACAAATTCCCTTCAGCATCCTCCCTCCACATTCTGGGTTTTGGTGATTAATTTACCCGCTTGCTTAGGAAGTTGCTTTCTATCTGAGAAAATTAAAAACACCACTCTCTGGAAAGGGATGTGGGATCATAATGGGAAGCACACAGATAAGAGTCTGTCCTGCTATGGGTGTATACCCAACATCCATCAAAGAGCATAATGTGTGGCCGATTCCAATGCATTCCTCCCAGACAGCCTAAGTGCCTAGCTCTCAATAATATATATATATATATTTTTTTTTGTAAAAATTAGAGGAATCAGTGGCTCTATTTTTGAACATAAATCTTAACATTCCACTGTAGCGAGTTATATTTACTATCATGCTAACTCCCAATGTGTTCTTGCCACTCCTATATCCTTATTCCTATGAATGCAACACACTCAACCCAGGAAGACCAAGAGCTGCAAGGAGCGCCTTAATGGATGGATGCTGCTGAGTTCAACTCCTACACAACCCCCACCCCCAGACTTCACATACAAAGAGTAATTTCCAAGGCAGGTCTTATATGCTTAGTCTCCAAAGACATAAAACACAAGGCACTTACAGGCTCCCGGTAATTAATGAGACAAGCCACAGGGAAACTCCCCGCAGCTAGTGCTGCTGCGCATGGAAATCAGGCACCCTGGTAAGTACAGGACCCTGTTCTATGCTTGTGTTTGCAGGCCTCCCAGTCCCACATGCCAGGGTTGAGGGTTGGGCCATGATTTTAGAGTTAGGGTACAGGCATACTGTGTGTAGGGAAAACCAGGGACTCTACAGGACACACCCATTAGTCCATTTCTGGTATTTATTTCTTTTTGATTCTGAGCTCTCATTATCAAATCTGCCATTAATCTATGTCTTTCTGAGTTTCCTTCAGGTTCAGACTTCAATTAACCAGCATTTCTGACACTAGTCATCCATGGGTCAATCAGTAGGGTGGAGAAAGGGTGATGTTTGGATCAGTTTAAACCCAGAAGGCCTTCCTTCCTACAGCTCAGTGGGAATTCTGAAAAAGGTCAAACTTCTGTGCTTGCTGTCCCTGTGAACGAAATGACATTCATACTCCTTTGTCTTTGAGAGTGATTTATAGTTTAAAGAGGCAAATGATCTCATTTAACCCACTTCCCCTCCCCTCCCAGGGACCCCAGGAAGCAAGGGAACCACCACTATGAGATAATGCTGGAGCAGCCTGGGAAATTCCACCACAGGTGATGGATGACGGGAGATTGTCTGGGCTCCTTGGCTCTCCCCTCACTCTGGGCTATATGATTAATTCACCCACTTGCTTAGGAAGTTGCTTTCCATCTGAGAAAATTAAGAACACCACTCTCTGGACAGGGATGGGGGATCATAAAGGAGAACCAAATAGAAAAAGATTTACACAAAAACACAAGCTCAGCAAAAGAGAAAACTCTGACATTGCTAATAAGGAATAAATCAGATAAAGGCCATTAGCAAGCCCCTGGTGTGTGTGGGAAGTCCTCAAAATGTTCTGCTGAGCTCTTAACAATATCATTTCTACCTGAGGTGTTCGGATATCGCTAGGGTAATTTGGCCTGCACTACTCAGCACTGCCATGGATACCTGCCAGCAAGAAAGACTCCCACAAAATCCCAAGAGTGCTAGCGAGCATGCCTGCAAATGTCTGTGATCTTTGGGGCTGTAGGGTCTTCCTCAGTTGAGCACTCCTGAAACAGTGCTTCCTATTCAAGAGGATGAGTGGGTGGCTGGCTGGGAGGCAGGGAAGACATACAGATAGACCTATGCATTTTGCCAACAAGACTCACAAAGGCCCAGGGATTTGCTTCTCTGCCTGTGTGCATGAGAACCATTGATTGGGCCATTGGGTCAGAACTGGGATGACATGATTTCTTCAATCTAGTCTCCACTTAGACTTTCCTCTTTCATTTTCTTTTATCAAAAATGAGAAAGCATGAGCTATGTCAGCTGGCAAAGCAGTTGGTCAGCAGGGACCCTTTCTGGAGGTGTGTGGGTAGATGTATTAGTGTCTGCGGGATAATCAGGGGAATGAGGCATGGAGATCATTTGCTCTGTCCTCTGAATGAGTTCCTCAAGAATGAGAAGACACAAAGACCACCCTGCTGCAGCCCAGTTCCCACCAGCTCAACCTTGAGCCACTCCACACGCTCCCCAGGGAGGTTGGCCCTATCTTGGCCCCCGAGATAGTAAGACAGAAGGTGCATGGGACCTTAGACCAACCTCACCAAGCAGGAGCTCCTGGCCCTAAATGCCCAGCTGGTTCTTCCCCACTTTCAGGGTTTGTATACGGAGAACGTTATGTTTCAGTGTGGCCAACCTTCCTTTCAGAGAATACCACTTGGCAGTCTCTAGCAGGCCCACTCAGCCTTGTGACATAGTAACATGATGTCATCTAGGAAGTTCACGCTCGAGAACTGCACAATTGAGTTGTAAAAATAAAATTGCAAAAGAGATATCTCATCATGTTTTACATTGGTATACAATTTTTGGTCGAGTCAAGTTTATCTCTATGTTAGGTTGCATGTAGCCTGTGTTCCAAGGGTGGGCCATGCTTAGAGCTCCCCGATAGTGTGGCTTTAAACTCTCTTCACCTTCAGTCAGGTCCTATTATCACTAAACAAGGCCTATGTGACTCTATTCAATTATGTTTAAGGCAGAACCAGGAATGAAAGGTTGGTCCTGCAGGTTTGGAGAGCCCATGAGGGTAACTTGAAGCAGCAGTAACTTGCTGCGAAGGGCAGGCACCTGAGCAGTGGCTCACACGAGGCTGCAACGCTTTGGTACGGGCTGTGTGGTTTAGCCCAGCCTTTATTGGTATCCTAAAAGCCATTGGTAGGAGCCCCTCTGGGTGCTGTTTGCAAAGGCAAGACCACATTCTTCAGTCCTTCCCTCTTCTTGCAAAGGTGAGACTACATCCTTCAACAATCCTCTCCTCTTCTGGGCCTTAAGCTAACAGGCAGCTATTCTATCTCAAAGCGTGATTTCTCCTTGGCAGCAATGCTTCCCAGAGCCCAGCTGTTGGGTCATTTGGTCAACACTTGTGCCCCTCCTGTCACAATTCAACAAACTTAGACAGGAGGTTTGATTGGGGAAGCTCCACAGGAGAAGTATCTACATGGTCTTGGGTTTTAGGATAAGGACAAAGCACCACTTGCTTTCCCTTTCGAAGCTTGCCTAGATCAGCCCACCATTCCAGTGTGGGATAGGCTCTTAGAGTTGTCAGAAGATACCTGCGTCTTGAATCTCCCCAGGTAGCATCTGTGTCACCCTTACTCAAGTAGGGGGCTAGCTTCTATGTTTCCTGTTGGAACCAAGTCTCAGGTTGCAGAAAGCCATTGAATGAAATGGAATCACCCAATCTTTGAAAGCAGGAGAGTCATTTCGTTCAACCCCCTGAGTGAACCCCCTGAGTCTGGTGAAGTGGTCTGTCAACATGAATACTGTAATCAACCCTCACCCCCATCCAACCGGAGGCGAAAGGCACCTTCTACCCAACAAGCTTCAGGATGTGATCTCTAGGATATATGACCCATTTCAATCTGTAGGGTGAATTCTCAAGGCCCTCAGAAACCTGGCTCCTCTAGCCGATGTCAGCTGAAATCGAATGCTCAAATCAGAAACATGTGCTGAGATTGTAGGATAATTTGTGATTTCTAAATAATAACATCCATCCCCACCACATCCCAGGGAAGAGGCCAGCCCTTGTGCTATGTGGCATTGAAGCTGGCTGCCCTTGACTCGCCAGAACATACAGTCTACTCTTGCTCCCTGCGCAGGAATTTCTTTCGAGAAACTTCTATAGATTCTTCAGTCAGAAAACCAGGCAGGGCGGGGGGAACATTTCCTCTCTTTCTAAGATGTTTCTCAGCACACAATTCAAGCTGTGCACCAGGCAGTCCTGGGCCGCTGGAGCCTGACACTTACCCGGTGGAAGGGTTCATGATGCAGCCTCCTTTGTCTGCCGCCATTCTGCAGCTACAGCCCCTCTCCAGGGTGTCATGGTTCATTCCGAAATTGTGGCCCAGCTCATGTGCCAAGGTCACGGCAGCGCCAAGGGGGCTGTCTGAATGGTCCTCAAAGGAAACACAAGAGCACAGATTTACAGTTCACATCTGCTTGGCCTTTTCTCCCCCATCTTCTTGTTCCTTGACATTTTCCCATCATTAACACTTGGTTTTTTAGCTGAGTTCCCCATAAGGCCCAGTATGGAGCCCCACTATTAACTCTGAACATGGGAAGTAATTTGGCCTATTTCATTAAGCCTATTTGGGGGTTCTCCTGGTGAAGGCTGTCTCATGGATATGTGAGGATTCTTTGCTGATCTCCCCTCTGAAAAACACCATTGAGAGAGGCAAAAAGTTATTCCTAATGATAGAAAGAAAGCGCTACCTGATGCTGAATGGAAGATGCTCTCAAATCATCCCTGAACAGCTAGACTCAACCCTCTTTGTTCCTTTCTGCTTGGTAGGGGAAGATCCTGGAAAAGTTTATGACAACACACAATAATAGTTGATCATGTAACATAATTCATTGGAAAGCTGACTGAACTAAGATTATAATTCAGTTATATCTCACTCTTGCTAGCCCTTTAAGTTGACCTTGGACATGGAGAAGTTCCCATTCTCTGATGGAGCCGCTGGGGTTCACATTAACCTTTGGCTACCATTGCTGGCTGCCTCTAGCTTACTGGAATCCTTGGATAGCTTGGCTCGAGTAGACACTTAGAAACAACTAAAAATATAGTTACTTAACTTAATCTAAGACTGATTAGTTTGTAGATGTGATTTACAAAATTCTGCAAGCGAATGGAGTTTTGAAAAATGTGTTCAGACCCTGGGATAAATGAGTATCTTGCTTGAATTTTGGTTTGCGTTACCCAGAAAAGAGATAACAAGTTTTCCAAAACATATCCAGAAAAGAGTATGATAATGTGTTATAGAAAAACTCTTATTTCTAGTCTTCATGAGGACTCTGGGTAAAGGTGTGTCTCTCTGAGAGCTTATGTGTTCACTGGTGGCACCATCAAGAGCAGGGCTTTCTCATTAGTCCGTTGTCTAAGACACAAAGACGAGTCTAGGAAGCGAGTTGTTCTTAGACCAGATGAAATTCCTGATAGATTGCTTAATTTCTATCTCACAGTTTCCTATTGTAGGAAGCGTCGTAGACACGTATCAGGCAATAATCCTTAACCGCGTGCACTGGTGGAGAGCACGGTGCTGCTGGAACATGTGGAGGGCAGGACTTAGTTAGCACACGTGTTGGCACAAAATTCCAGGAACTCGTTCCTCAAGCATACTCAACGGCTGCTTTTACTGTTCTGTGGAACACCACAGTTTTGTTTCGAATTGTTTCGGCCATTTTTCATCACGCTTCAGTGATTATATAGAATCTATCTTAAGGATCACTGGCAATCCCTTTATACCAGCTTACAATGAGGAAGAACACATCTTTTTGTATGTCTGATGGCATGTCCAAATCAAGAGGGCTTTTTGTCACTGTTGTCTATGTTAGTTAGATACAAAGACATGACTTTAATTACTAAACACAGCAGTTGACTGTATCTTGAAGAAATGGAGGCATGGTCTTGGAAGTCATATTTTTAGGTCTATAAGGGTTCTTCTCTTTCTGTCAACTACTTACTTTCTCTACATTTGAGGGCCATTGGGTATGGGGATGGTCACACTTAATATACATGAATCCAACTTCAGGAAGCGGGGTAATGGAAAGCTAGTACAGACATTTTAGGTCTGGGCAGGATGTTGATTCTGTTGCCTCACAAACCCTATAGAAGTTAAAGTGACTGCATGATGGTACCCACACCCTATCTGATATTTCCCTGTGGGATAAAAAGGGTATGTGTAATGAGGCTATTTTCTGCCATCCAATTGGTGGAGTCAATTTCTTTTTTAAGATTATTTATTTTTAATTATGGGTGTACGTGACGGTATTTGTGTGTGGGCTTGTCCATGTGTGTGTAGTAGCTGTGGAGCCCAGGAAAGGTACTGGGTCCTTTGGAGCTGGAGTTACAGGTGGTCAGGAGCTGCCTGACTCGAGTCCTGGAAGCCAAAGCTAGGTCCTCTGGAAGTGCTGCACTGGGAACCCTTTATTGCCGAGTTATTTCTTCAGTCCCCTTGATCTATCTTTGGTCAATGTGATTCCCACAGCGTGGTACCCAAGCTGCATCTAGTCTCATCAGACAGAATAGTTTTTCTGTATGATTGTAAAAATCTTAGTACTTGCTTCCGTAGAAATAGTGCAAGGGATATGAGCTGGCAGGTCCTTTACTCTGTTGTGTGGGACATGATATGTTTCAGCCTCATGCGGGGCAGGACCCACTTTGCTTATGAACAATTCCATTTGGGCTCCTATTTGTGCCAGCTTTAAGTGGCAAAGTCAGTAGCAACTAACCATGGAACCATGAAACTGAAAATTACTCCCTCTTAAAACTTTACAGTCTGTTCTATGAAAACATAGCTGCGATCTGACTCGAAATTAACCTGGCACCAGCAAAACCCAAACTTTCCAGTGATTTCCATGGTGGAGATCACCAGCAGGGCTTCCATGTTCAAAGGAAACCCAAGAGGAGCTGGTTCAAGCCAGCAATACAGCGAGTGGGTGCAGGCCCTCCACATAGGCTACCCACGCAGTGCACGCTTACATAAATGACCTACCACTGCTCCCAGACGGGAGGAAAACGTTTATGTACCGTCACTAGGAAGATTAGATTAGGCAGTATGTAGAGAAAATAACACTCAGCAGAATGTAACTGTTTCCACTCTTTGCTACAATTGAGCGCTTACAGACAGCTCTATATGAAGGGTGGGGAGACTTCCTGGGAGGGCAACAGTGTATTTGTTTAACAGAGATGGAAGGACAAGGCTCTGAGGAAACTACCTGTCTGAGAGAAGGTACCATGGTGGGCACTAGATTCTCAAGGGACAATCTGGTATGAGAATCCCTTCTAGAACTTTCAGGAGGGCTAGAGTGGGAGGGAGCCTCCCCTTGGGCAGACGGTCTAAGTTCCTTCCATCAAACTCATAAGAAATCTCAAACATGCTTCTTGCTGTATTTCCTTTTACAAACATATATAGCCCCATACATGACAAAGTTATCCCTGTAAAGCATTAAACCTAGGCCTCTGCCTTCCAAGAATAAGTTATGATAAAGACAAATTGTACTCTGGCCAGAAGGTATGGAAAGCATTTGTAATGGTACGTAGTGAAAAACCTCAAACTTCTGACTGCTGGGCACAGAGGCAGAACCATCAAAAAATCACTAGAGTGGCAACATTTGGTGAGACCACAGTCTACCCCAAAAAACTAAGCATGAAGGGCAACCCCCATGCCCCGACTCATCCCAATGTCAGGAATTGGGATACCTCGACCAATAGTCCCACTTGAGATATTTCTCACAGAAATGCCTGCCTTCCCTTTGTACCATCTGTGTCCCCATGTGTGGGGAAAAGAAACCATAAATATGGGTGGAGTAAGAGCAGAGGTAAATTTAGACAGTGTCACTGGAAAAGAACTAATTTCAAGAGGTCCGACAAGAGTAGGGATTTCCTGTGGGGGATTAAACAGGGAAGACATTTCCGGGGCCTCTTTGGCTTACCATGACAACGCCCCCAGACTGCTCTGCGGTGCACATGCTCATGATGGGTGCCATGCCGATGGTGGTTCCTTGGAAATAAACCCCACTAAAAAACAAAAGGAAGGACTATCTTTAATCTCATGCATTAGGGATGCATTTCCCAACGTTTCAAATGCTGGTAGGCAGGCCTGCCACAAAATGTTCACTGATACAAACAGCCACAGGAGGGGTATTTACTGACTTGGGACTTTTATCTTTTTGCATTACACTTTACTTTTCCAGTTGCAAAATGGTCCCATTATTCTTGTTGAGTTCTGCTGTCCAGCCTCAGACAGTGGTCAGGCATTACTTTGTATTTGTAAGTTGCATCCTGCCTCCTTCCTGATGGACTGTAGGGAGCTGTTCCTTTGAAATAATGCCTGCTGATAGAAAGGCCAAGAAGTCACCGGGGATCACTGTGTGCTAAAGGAAACAGGAGACAGCTTGGGAGATTTTCTGGTGGAGCTGGAGTTTGCTTCCCTGTGTAACTCATCATTGTTAGACACGAAATCCTTCAAAGTGTTCTGCCAATAAGGCTTTTGAGACTGAAATCGGCAGAAAAGTGATCGCTCCTCTAGAGCCAGTGGATAGCGAGTAATCACCCACAAAGCCTTGGCACCGGAGAGGAAGTTTCTGGAAGGGAACTTCGTGGCTTCAACGTAGGTGTTCTCCTATCTAGAATCTCAACCTGATCATGAATCTAATCAAACCAGAAGACTGTTTCAGGCAAGTGTATTAATCCCAGGTTCATGCATTAAAATTTTAACACTGTATTTGTTGGACTCCTATAAAGTAATCAAGTGACTTAGTTGTGTTATGTTGGCTTTATACCAACACAGACAATGCAGTTAGAGTTTGAAAAGTCAGATATGAGGCTGGAGAGATGACTCAATGGTTAATAGTTGGCTGCTCTTCCAAAGGACCTGGGTTCCATTCCCAGAACCTAGATAACAGCTCACAACTGTCAGTAACTCCATTCCTAGGGGATCCAGCTTCCTCTTTTGGCCTCTGTGAGCATCAGGCACATATGGTGCATAGACATACATGCAGGCAAGGACTCATAAAATAAAATAAAATAAAATACATATATATATATATAAAATAAAAATTAAAGTTATATATTTTCACAGTGACTAATTGGATAGAGGTAGCAAGTGTATAAATACCATTGTTCCTTCTCTGTTTCTGTTTCTTTTTTCTTCTTTAGTTTACTCTTTCTTTCCTTTTTTCTCTATTTTATTCTTTTATCCATTATCTCTCTATCTATTGCACTAGAGCCATTCCTTGTTACCTATGGGAATTAGATTCATAATCCTCTGAGGGTACTATAACTCATAGACACTCAATTTCTTGCATAAAATGGCATTGTGTTTGCTAAAGAATCTACGCAGCCATATAATTTAATGTCTTGATTATTTGTCTTTAATGCAAGGTAAATGCTCTGTTAGTCATTATACTGAATTATTCAGGGATGACTGGGATAAAAGTCTGTACATGCTTAATAAAAGTAGAACTTTTTCTCGGAACATTTCTAGTTTGAGGTTGCCTGGATCCACAGGTGTGGAACCCTCAGATGTAAAAGGTCAACTACACACCCAAACTCACAGCCGTTGTATTTACAGCTGCTCATATATACAGACCGTATGGATGGTTACAACTACACATCCAAGTAAATAAGCAGGTCAAAGAAGATGTTAATTTATTTCCAGATGTTTAGATTGGACAGATTCCTTTTGTGAAAAACAAAACAAAATGAAAAGAAAACTTTCCAACTCAAAGTATATGAGATGGACTCTTAACAGTGCAGGATTGGCTTAAAATGGGGAGCAGCCAAATACATCCACAGGGGCGCCGATGAAATGGCCAGATGAATGATCAGGGAACACTGGTTGGGAGCGGACGGAGGCATTTCCTAGAGTGAACACGGGGCAGAACCATCTCCTTCCTTCCTCACAACTGGTCACCAAGCTAGATCTGACTGACCAAAGAACAGAAACCACTGTGTATGGAGATTCCGCTTAAGTTACACAAGAACAAAAGAAAAATAGCGTGCCATCTGCGTCCTATGGATTCTGGCTGATATAGGGACAGTCTCTTCTTTAAAACGCGAAGGTGTCTGGGGCCACTCACCACGCGCTGCTGGAGAGTTACCCCACCCTGCTTCATTTCACATCTCCGTATTAGCGTTACTCTAGAGCTTTCTATTCTTCTGTTCTCTCTCAGCGGAGAGAGACATTTATTACTGGCCACTGTTGTGTTCAAACCACCTAGCTGGGTCCTAGCAGGTGCCATGTGGATACTGATTAGGGGAAGAACACAAGGCCTGGATGGTACTCCCTGATCTGGAAAGTCAGAGAGAACTTCTCCCCCTGAGGAGGAAGGCCCTCGTGTTTCCCCACATGCTGACAATCTTCACACATATGCCTTGATCTCAGATCATGTAAAAACATAGATTTTTTTCCCCATTGATGTTACACCACTGTTTGAGGCAATCTTATTAAGACTCAGACCAGTCTTTGCTGGGCGGTGGTGGCACATGCCTTTAATCCCAGTACTTGTGAGGCAGAGTTTGAGGCCAGCCTGGTCTACAGAGCGAGTTTCAGGACAGGCTCCAAAGCTACACAAAGAAACCCTGCCTCAAAAAACCAAGTCTATATATAAATATATAGACTTGAAAAATTAGCACAGAGGAAAATGCTCAGTTACGGAAAATCAAACCAAACCAGAAATGAGAGTCCTGTAGAAGGACAGGAGACTTCCCAAATGGGTTGTGATGCCCATAGGTGGCGATATATGCTTGACCCCTGATGCAGACTAGGAAGCCCTTGGAGGAGCCAGTATACTGTGTAGACAGATGTGGCTCTGGACACCCACAGAAAGTATATGCAGACAGTCCTGTACCTTTAGTAGAGGAAGACAGTACCTCTCACCTGATAAGCTGGGCATTGTCGTGGGATTTGCGAGGTAGAAGCTTTATCTTCCTCCAGTCCAGAAATTCATGGAGACTGGTGAATGGGTCCTGGCTTATAGAGCATTTGTCGATGTCATTCCACACTTCCACCCCTACCAGGACGATCCGGATGTTCAGGGGTCTGTAAAACTAGGAAAACGGGCATCCTTGGAGGATCACATGATGAGAAACTCAAAAAGAAGACTGAAGCCAATTTCACTGAGGTTCATTTCTGTAAGTCAGAAGACCCCTCTCTGAGCACCTCTGTTCCCATGGCAGCAGTAGTCTTAGTGCCTGATGCACAGTGAGACGTTAATGGGACTCTCTAATGCTGACCATTTCGATGCTAAAGTCATCAGTTATTCCTCCCATCTGCCCATATGTGTATGGGAGGGAGCCTTGCAAGGGACTTGCTCCGATTTAAATGTGGGGGTGTGTTAGCATTGAATATGCTGTCAGTTAATATCTACTGCAAGGAAAAAGCAAGGACTGGATGAAGATCATTCAGTTACTTCTGCTAAGGATAAGATTTTTTTTCCTCTCATTTTAAGTACAGTGTTTGGCCTATGAGATACTGAGGATGAATCTGAATTTCTTAGCCAAGACTCAGCTTTGGGCTGACACCCTCATAGTCTGTCACCTACCATGTTAGGAAGTTTGGTACCTTTCAGAAAAACAGAAGAATAGACAAAACCTTCTTCAGTAACTTTATGAGCACATTTTTCTCATCATACCAAGAAATTATCTCAGCGCTGATGAGATGGGAAGATCTGCCATGTAGAGTTCTTCTCACAGGAGCTTGAGAAAACTTTGAGCAGACTCAAAGTGAGTCTTCTCCTTCATCCCTATGTATAAGCAATAATGACTTCAACTAAATCCCCCAGTCCATAGGAGAGCACCGGGAGACAACCCTTCTATTTGCCAAAAGATGACTTGTCTCCACTAAGCCTAGAAGGGCCATGTGAGTGGCTAGCCAACATGGAAAATACATTGGTCCACCCGAGGGTTGATGCCGAGGTTCTTCTAGGCCCATAGTTCAGGACACAAAGCAACTGTAGAGCTAACAGCTGTTATTGTCCCTATTTATAGTCAAGATGATGAGGCTGGGAGGGGCTCTGTAAAAATCACCCTTGCTCTACATGTAACAGCACACTGACAGGGAGGCGACTCTGTGGTCACAGCTATGGAGGCAAGGACATGAGTCACCTTGGTGCCTATTAATATTTTGATGCCAGTGACACACAAGTCCACATGCAACAAGAAAGTCCCCACCTTCCGAGACTCCGAATACACAAGGAGAAAGGCTTTGGCGCCAACTCCAGAGGGAAGCAGATCCTCAAAGTGTCTAGTAACATCTGGCCCGCAAGGAATAGGAATTCCAGCAGCTCTGCAGTTGAGAGCTATGCATCCTTTCAACGTGGTGAGCCGAAGGGCAAGGAGTGCCCCAACGTTGAGCCTCTGACCCCGGATTCTCAACCCCATGTGAGGCAGCTCATCCTTTCCCTCACTGGTCCCCAGAGTCACACGGTGAGCACTGGGTCAACAGCAGAAACCACAGAACTCAGCGGGGCACAATTATGTCACAGGTTACACCGATTGCAGTGTTCCAAGTTGGGGTTACGTAGATAACCACGGAATTAGTACATTAATGAGATAATTACATAAGCAGAATGTTGTCCAATGGTATGTTTTTAATCAAGCCGCACACGATTTGTGCCTATTTGCAAACTTCCAGCCCAGGTTACCCAGAAAAGACAGTTATTCTGAATGATGTCTGCTCATACCAGGAGCACACCCCTCAAGAAGACATTCCAAACTGTGTCATTTACAAAGGTCACAGTAATCAGAAAACACATATGCAATGATGATGTCTATGCCAGTTTCTAAGCGATTTCCTTAGGGCCAGATGTCCTGCGTGGTCTTCAGGGTTATCCTCTGAGAGATGGACACTGTATGCCTCCCAGAAGCGCTGAGTGGAAACGGGAACAAGGTCTACCCTCTCTCAGCGCTAAGTCAGCAGCATACCAAGCAGGGAGGTTTTCATACCAATGGGGAGGTTGCATTTCTCTGTGAGACCTCCCAAACCGCACCCTAGCCCAGATTTCAGACTTAGTGGAATGCCTCTTCCTCTCTGAAGTTGGTACTGTAGGTTAGATTCCATGTGTGCTGTGCCTACCGCAAGCCATTATTCAATGTCCCTTCACTACCTCCTTGGAATGTTCCTCCTTTGCCCACAGGCCATCTTGGTTCTTGTCAGTGAAGTGTAATGAGCATAGGTACAGCCCTGGCTTGATGCCAAGGTGCTTCCTAAGCCCAGGCTTACTCCACAAAGGGATCTTATGTTAGGAATTGTCATTGTTCCCATTTTAGAGTTAAGACACCGAGGCTTGGAGGGGCCAGGTAAATTATTCAAGATCATGTCTGCATGGCTTGAGTGGCACACAGACAGACTGACTCTGATGTCAGGATCTGGACCATTAAAACTGCCACCCACATGTGAATATCTTGACTGCAGACTTCGAGAAAAGCTCATGGGCCTATGTAGGACAAAGAGAGCTGGCGGCTGCCTGCCTGGCTCAGAGATCCCAGAACGTATGTAGACATAGTCAGAGGCACAGATGAATGAGTCTCCTGTTTACACAACAGCTACAAATGTTTGCGATCAGTAATTGCTGTGGGCAAGAACATGGCACAAGCAGAGAAAACAAAGATTCGAATGGCCTCGCCCTGCCTCAACTGTTCAGAGGTCACCACAGGCTGTAGGCACTGCACTTGCTACCATGAATCCAGTTAACTGATCTGGTATCCCGCTGAGCAATAGCATCAACAGGAAGTCCAGGGAATGCTTTGCTGGATGGGCCAAAGCTTTCTGGAAAGAGTGGATAAGAAATGAGGGAGGTAGAATTCCCTAGGGTACCAAGAGAGCTTGCCTTCTTCAGGCTTAGGAGGAGGAGAAGAGGGTGTTCACAGGAATGAAGAAGACTGAAGAAATCCAGAGTCCCTCAGAGGATGGCTACTGAGGCTTGGGGATGACGTCACAGCTTAAGAAGGTTGGGTTTGTGGAACCCTCACCCCTTATTTTCAAAGGGGTGAGAAGAAATTTCCTAGCAGAATGTTTACCCAGGAAGATAGTGGCCTTCCCCTCCCCCACCTGATCTCTCTCTGGGGGTCGTAATCTGGGCACAACAGGGTTGGACTGATGGTTGATGGCTTCAAGATGTAAACCTTCAGTCCCCAGATGCTCTCTTTGCTACTCCTGCTGCAGAGTAACCAGGACCCAGGAACAATGCTTCATAGTTTTTTCTAGAAGCATGATCCTTAGACACACACATTCTGTTCCTGTCATTTGGGATTTTCTGACCCTTTTTAGAACCTCACCTTTCTCTCTGAGTCACTTCTCCTTCTGGGGTTTTCTCTTTCTCCAAGCCAGTTAAATAGTTATTAACTCAGAATGCCCAACTGAGCCAAGATGTCAGCAAATGAGGAAGTAGCCAATAGGACAGTCAGTGAGTTTTGGGCTGAGACTCTCCCGCGAGTGTAGTTACAAAACTGTAACTGGGAAGTCTGATGTTGCCTGGAGCCATCCGCCAACAGCTGTGGCAGCTACAGAGTTGCCCAAGGAGCTTGAGTTTTCTCTCCAGGGTCTCTAGGAGCTGTTGAGAGGTGGGCAGGAATTCCAGGGCTAAATATATCTGTGTTCTCAGTGAATTGGCTCTGCTCCTCCTCCGCGTGGCATGCTTGACTGAGCCCACCAGGGCTTCTAGGCGTATACTGTTAACGACCAGCACAGGCCATTAACAAACCCCCAATTGCTCATTTTCAGTTTTGTGAACTGAAGCAAGATAGAATCTAGACTAGCATGTAAAGAGAGATAAAGGCAGAGGACCAGATGTACTTAAGATGGGGTTTCAGCCATTTCTAGTCAGATGTTAATGTAAGCCATCGCTTCCTTTTACTTCTGAGGCCCGGGATGAACTCTTTCACTCCTTAGGGGAGCAGCAGGGCTTTCAGAGGACAGAGTGCCTTTGTGATGGCTAGAGTGATGCCTTGGCCTCTGGATTAGCCAAGCCTTTCACCTTCTGTCACCTGGTTTAAGGAGAACTCTGCACAGATCTGTGCCAAGCTCCATCTCAGACCAGATTAGGAAGACTGAGATTTAGGAGGCAGTATTTGAAAGAGTAGTCCCATGAACAAACCAAATTCTAATGTCCCAGCCCGACTGTGATCCTGCTTTTCTTTTTTGGACAGGTTCAGGTAGCTGGTGCTAGGCTCCAACTGGCTGTGTAGATGAGGGTGACCTTGGACTCCTGATCTCCTGCTTCTGCCTTCACAGGCCAGCTCCACCACACCCAGTTTATGCGGTGCCAGGGATGGGACTTTGCTTCACACAGACGGTGACAACTCAGCTTTAATTCCTGTGCTCGCTTGACATATTCCCCAGGACCCATGCTTCACCCTCCTTTCCCAAAGGATTGGTCCCCTAACCAGGATTCTCTTTCATCTCTTGACTTGAGGATAAACAGTGACATGTGGGAAGTTACCGCTGAAACATTTTAAAGCCATGTGTTGCTCCAGAGGTCAGCCAGCTCAAAGGTCTGATAAAAAGGGGTCTGGAGAAAGAACAGGAACCTTGGGCCATCTAAATCCCAATTCATCAGCTCCCACCTTAGTTATGTGTGCCACGTTCGTTCACGAACACAATCATGCATGTACACATGGGCATGACCATGCATGACCATGCATGTGTGCATGTACAAACACATGCATACATCTGCATGCTTCCATGCTCTGTAACCACAATGAGCCACTCACTGTATTATAAGGGTCAGGAACAGACCAAGTTCTTCCCTACTGAGTTTATTCCCTTGCCCACTCTCTACCTTGCAAGATCACTGTCCCAATTGCAATTACCCTGTGGAAGTAAGTAGCTCTCATCTGTGACTCCAGAGACCTCTGCACACAGCATCATGGCAGGGCTGTCACTTGGGTGCAGGATGAAGGGATTTTATATGTCTGCCCGCTATGGGTTGGCTGTGACAGCAAACAGAGGGATTACATCTGACAGATGCACAGAACTCAGGACCCTCTGGACTGCAAGAAGTTGGAGGAGGAAGAAGAATTTATGCAAAGACTTTTGCCTTCCTCTTTCTAGAAAGGTTGAAAATTCAAACTGAACAGAATAGAATTGCTGGAAATGAAAGAGGTAGTGAGGAGCCCCTTCCAAATGGCTGTGTGCGGAGGGTGGCTATGTCGGAGAAGCCTGGCTGTGAGAGGCTCAGCTTCATCCAGGCCTTCCTTTACACAAGGCTGTCATAGGCAGGAGATGTGTGACTACTGAGATGCTCAGCTGTGTCTCCACTTCAGCCTTCTCCCCACTGGTGGCATCTACAGTGTAGCCCTGTACCAGGTAAATCCCTGGATTGGGGCCCTGGAGCTGCCAGTCACATAGAATGTGAAACTCTCTAGAGGATATCGGAAAACACTCATCTCTACCAGCAAACAAGAAGTCAGAAGAATCTTTGGGAGCCCCCACCCCAGTACTGATGTGTAGGCCACTGAGAGAAGCCCCGTTCTAGATGAGAGCCATCAACCCCTAACAATCCAGATTCTGTCCTGCAGGAGTGCCACTGAGAGAAAGGTGCGGTAGACAGGCAGAACCCCCATTTCCTGGCCAGCAGGTGGTAGAAGGAACCAGATTCCCAGGGACTCTTTCCTCAGAATTCGTCTTGTGAAAGTAGCGGTGGAGTCTCCCTTGTTCTCAATGAGGGATTTCCGACAGCAGTTGTTCCAAGAGGAAGCGGTCTCTAAAATGATTCCCATTGATCATTGAGATGTGATTGGATCCTAAAGACTCTGACCTAATCAAATGATTACTGCCTGGCTGGAGTAATACTAGGGTGCTGTTACTGGGAGGTGGGGCCTAGTTGAAGGATTACAAGGGTGTGTCCTGGAAAGATACACTTGGGGGCCACTCTTTGCCTCTCTCTGCTCCCTGACCACCACGAGTTGAGCAGCCCTGTTCCACCATGCCCTCTCTGCCATGATGGCCCAGAGCCTTGGAATCAGAAGACCTCAGCCTGAAACACCCAAAGCCACAAGGCAAAATAAACGTTCCCTCCTCCACTATTTTTCTTGCAGGTATCTGTCACACTGATGAAGAATAAAATATAATGTGGTGACTGAGCTGGACATTGGCTTCTGGGTTCTGATGGTGGAGCCTGCAGGGTCCACCCTCCTGTCCACTTTGGTGCATCGTGATCTTCACATTGGAGAACCCAGAAGAGGCCCAGCTACCAAATTCTCAGAGGCTCAGTGCACCTACCCTTGTGGGATTCTATCTGATGTGTTGTTCAGAATTCTCGTTGGCTAGAACATTTCCTGATAAGACAAGATCCTAAGGGAAACTGAGTCCCCAAGACGTCCACAGTCCCAGGCCAGCTAGGGCTGGAGTCTCCTAAAAGTTGCCCAGGTCCTAGAAAGCACCTGCTTAGAGGACTGGACACTCAGACATCAGCACAGGACGCAGAGATAGATTGTGTGGTCTCTGCTCAATCACAGGAAGATCACTTAATTCTCCCAACCTCATTTCCAAACATTGACACAATTTGAGGAATTTAATTACTTGTTAAGGGACTTACCTTGTCAACGTGATTAGCGATTTCTATTAACCGCTGCTTGACTTTCTCCAGATCTTTTCCTTGCCTCTGAAACTTAACAATTTGAAATGCCAGCATTAATAACGATAAGAATATCAATCAGGGGGCCGGAGAGATGGCTCAGCAGTAAAGAGCACTGGCTGCTCTTCAGAGGACCAGGGTTCAATTCCCAGCACCCACATGGCAGCTCACAATTGTCTGTAGCTCTAGTTCCAGGGGATCTGGCATCCTTACACATACATGCAGGCAAAACACCAATGCATATAAAATAAAAATAAATCATAAAAAGAACATATATATGTATATATATGTGTATATATGTATGTATATATATCATACACAGACACACACACACACACACACACACACACACACACACACACACACACACACACCAATCAGGAGTCCTCTTTCCAGATCCTGAGATGTGAAGTCCTGGGCTTTGGTGACAACCTGTACTCTGGCGGGGGCGTTGGGAGGGCTCCACATTTAATAGTGTAGGAGCTCACATCACGCCAGACAGTTTCCCAGCTGGGGAGTCCCTGTAATTCCCTACAATGCGTGCACATGTGCTCAAGCCAAAGATTCATGCACTAACTTTTGCAGCTCCTCCAGCCTCATAAATGTTGGAGGCAGGGGCATGTTTTGGCAAGGAGAAAATGGACAACGGGAAGGCTGTCCAAGGCCACTTTTCACATCATCAGCTGGATTTTAACTTCCTGAGAAATTTCCTTTAGATTTGTTTTTAAACATTAAATATGAGAAGCAAAAAAAGCTTATAACAACATGTCCAGGAAAGAGAATGGAAAAAAAGTTAGCAAATTCCCCATTCTCTCCTCTAAGCTGACCTTCCAGAATGGGATGAGATGTCTGAGAAATTGTCAAGCTGGTTTCATTGATGTATACTGAATGAGAAAAATGTCACCAATTTATACTATGGTAATGGGATGGTAAGAAACCATAGGGAAGATAATCTGAAGAAAATTGATTGAAAACGAAATGGAAGAAAAAAACCACAGTACGAAGCATATCACAGGAAGGAAGGATTTCTCTACCATGTCTGTACAGCATTCATTCATTCATTCATTCATTCACTCACTCAGGTTAAGATACGTCTAACTTTCCCCAAAATGTGAGAGTGTAATTGAAAGCCACCTATAACTCCCCCGAGATATTTCCCCTTACTTAGAGAGCTTAGCTACAGAGAAACACAGTATTTTGGGGGGGGGGAGGGTATACTTTGCAATTATTTTATTACACTAGATACATGTTAAATAGTTTGCGCTTCCTCAGATTGGAAAAGTGCAATTTTGATGCTCGTCCCCAAGGTTTTTAAGAACACACCGACCATGGAGGGAAAGCAAGTCCTAACTGGCTAAGCGCCTCCTCGTATGTCCTTTTGAAACCAGTTGTTTTGAGGAGTTTCACGGGCCCTTACCTCTCGGTTATCTGCCACAATAACGAGCTCCACGTACTTGGTCATTTTAAGGGTCTCTCTTTTATGCTGCCGAAAGAAAGTGAGAGTTTAGTTGGCCTTGATACTTCCCCGGGGCTTCCAGCACATCCTGCATGTCTCTCAGACAATAAAAATAAAAACAAACAAGACAACTATGATATTTGGAGGGGAGAGTCTTCCTCCCGTGGGCTTTGTGGCTGTGTACCATCCAGAAACTGACTCCCAGCCCCAGTGATATTTTTGTGAAGCCTCAACTGGAGTGATCTGGTTTCCCCTTTCATGTGGGAAATCCTAAAAAGGAGTTTAACATTCTCACTGCACCATTGGTTGTGGGTTCAAAAGAAGTCAAGGTAATTTGTAAACAAAATGAACACCTAAACAATTCCAAAGAACATTCTAGAACCAGAGCCCGCCAGAGGCTTGTTGCAGACTCCACAAGGATATAAAGACTGCTGAAGACACACCGGAGTCCAGCTTGTCACTGTTTCTTGTACCTTTATGGCCCAGGTACATCTGCGCCACGATCTGAGGAGAACGATGGAGAATACCCTTTATAGAGAAACCTGTGATCTTTCTGGGAAAATGCTTAAATCTTTCAGGGGAACGGATGCTTGTGGCCAATCATTTAAACATCGAGTTTGAAGTAGTGGGAGCCTGAGCTGAGGAGCAGAGAGGCAATGCAGAGGTGGGTGTATCGAGACAAAGTGCAAAGGTTTTTGCAGCAGAGAGAGAAAGAAGAAACAGTATTTTTAAGACTATGACATGTGAGGGTTAGAACTGGCAAGAGTGGAGCGGCTGAGAAGAATATGGAAGCTGTCAGGGTGCAGGAGAGGGACACTCAGCAGTAGAGATACACACCTCCAAACAAGATGGCCTCTGAGGCAGGTTTCATTTTAATCGACCTTCTCCGAAAGCATCTACACTCTTCTGTAAATTACTGGGAGGATCCCAAAGGCATTTTTAGGGAAAATAAACCAATTCATGGAGGGTGGTCTCCAAAATCAAACTTTGAAAACAAAAAAGCAAAGCCTTCTGCTTCTGCAATAACACATGGTTGGGGGAAGAGGGGGATTTGTCTCGTCTCTGGTCCTCCCAAATGAAATTGCTGGGTTTTGACTTAAGTCTCATACAAGGCTTGAGCTGAACACTCAATGTTACAACCACTTGTCCAGACAAAAGCAAAAGGGATGAAGGCATGCTTTGAATCAGGTTTCCAGTCACATAATCCGGAGGGAAACATCTTTCATAAAACAAATCTCCACCAGGCTGGAATCTTCCTAACAGATTTTTACAAGAAAAATGTTTGTATTATCGTGGTGTTCCCGCTTGCTGCTCAGCTGTGCTGATTCATGGATTTAGGTGTTCCTGAAGAAATCTGGAAACCTCATGGAGGAAGGGAAATAAAGTACCATGGAAGGTATAATTTCTCACGCTTTTACAGCGCTGCAAGGAGAAACCGTCAGGCTTGGTAACTGTATGTACAGGCAGGCTTCACGGTCTTAGCTGGGAACTCAGGCCAGCCTCCCGCCCCCCACCATGGACTCAAAACGAGACACTTCTGGAAATGAGAGCGTCTTAAGCTTTTTCCTACAGAGGGGCCAAAGAAATCGAAATCTCCTCACCCTTTCTCTTCCCCCAACCCCATGTGCCATGATGTATGCATGTATGTGTATATGTTTGCATGTGTGCTCTTGAAGGGGTATGTGCGTGTGTGCACATTCATGTATATGCATCCAAGTGGAGGTTGGAGGTTGCTGACAAGTGTCTTTCTCTAACTCTCTCTACCTTGATTTTCTGGGATGTGATCTTCCAGTGAATTGGGAGTTTCAGTTAGGTTGGTCTGCCAGGGAGTCCCTGGGACCCAGCAGTCCCCACTCCTCTGCCAGTGCTGGGGTGGCAGGTGCTTGCTTGCTGCACCTGGCTCTGTAACATGGGTGCGGGGGCCTGAACAGAACAGATTGCACTTCGCTGATTGAGCTATCTCTTCAGCTCCCAGGAATCAATTTCTCTCTCTCTCTCTCTCTCTCTCTTTCTCTCTCTCTCTCTCTCTCTCTCTCTTTCTCTATTCTCCCCCGCCCCACAATCCCCTGTTCAACCACGAACAAATTCAGCTAATTATGCAGACAAAAACAAGGGTGTGGAAATGGATAAATAAATTAATCTCTCATGAAAAACCCATCAGAAAAGGGCTGGTTGCTTGGGCTTTTGCACTTTTCAGACTGCAGAGGGTAAAATCTATGACCAGGGGACATTTCCAACTGGCCTTGGACCATCGTTTAGAAAACACACAATCCCAGATAATGAAAACAAACACACGAACACAATTTTCCTGTCTCTGCAGTTTTCAGAGGAATCCACATTTTCTCATGAATTCAGAGAATTGCATGCTCAGAGAGAAGTTTAACCACATCGTAATGAAAAGCCACAGGGGAGGGGCCGACTCCCTGAAGGAGAGGCTTAAATTACCTCCATGTGATCTCTACCTATCTAGGCTGTCCAGTTTTAAAAATATATTTTTTAAATTTGTGATATGGGCAGCAACATTGGAAAGTGCTTGTTTGACTGAATTTTCATTCTGTAAGATTGTGAATTAAAGCTTGTTCCCAGGCAGGAACCCGAGTCTCGAGTTTCAGCTCCATGGTGGGGACAGAGTTAGAGACAAGGTCCTCAGAGGGAACTAGTTCCTAGACCTCTGAAAGTCAACCCAGCCAAGTGCCCAGAGGCTGAGTACCCTCTGAAGAGTTTGCTGTAATGTCTGACACGGAGAGCTTAACTCAGTCAAAGAAAGCCAGGGAAGACCAGGGTACCCCTGTGTTTCCACAAGCAATCCTGTCTTCTTATGGCCAGACCATTGGCAGACATATTTGCTCATCTCCCAGTGTCGACTAGGAGCTTGGTGTGTGTTACATGGTGGGTTAGGTTCTGGAGATAAAGGGATAGAGAAGACTAAAGCCACTCACTGCCTTCCTGAAGCAATTTGTTTCTCTGCTATTGGGATGCACGGTTTAATTTTCTTCTTAGCAGATTTAGCCTTTGTTTCTCTCACAAAGCCTACTAAGGTGGCTATTAAAATCCCTTTCTATTCTTTTTGTTTGCTTGCTTTGAGATGTGGTCTCATGGAGCCCAGGCTGGCCTCTAACTTACTATGGAACTGAGGCTGACCTTGAACTCCTGATCTTCCTGCCTCCAGCTCTAGAGTGCTGGGATCACAAGCACAGACCACCATATCCAGGTCATCTGATGCCAGGGTTAGCCCTTAAAGCCACATGTGTGGGAGGCGGGCACCTTGCAAACGGAGCTACCTTTCAAGCTTCCTGTTTCCATTCTTGCAGGCATAGCAACGAGGAGGGAAGGAGTCCAGGCAGGTGAGCCAAGAACCAGGATGCGTTAGGCTTGACTTAAAAATTCCCAGAGAGAAAACCACGACACCCCTGCCTTCCAGAAGCAAATGGGGCTCTCGCTATAATCTAACATAGAGCCTTGTAAAAGTGACAAGCAGCTCAGCTTTATATGATAGCAGGCGTGACCACCTAGATCAGATGGATTCCTGGTGCTCCCTGCAGAAAAAAAAAAATGCAAACATCTGCAGAGAAGTCGAGATAGTTAACATTGGGGGGGGCATGTTGTGAAAATGCTGGAGAAGAGCAACGGTGCTTGGCGCACTGCATAAACAAGATTAATTAGCTGCAGTTATATTGATTCTTTTAAAAGTATAGAATAAAAGGCAGCACAGAGAGGCAAGGGATGGGCGTGCAACTGGAGTCTGTGCTCTGCCCGTTCACCGCAGAGCTCTCCAAAATGATCTTCTAGGTGCCTGCAACTCCCAAGTATTCTTCCTATTGGAAAATTATTTTTTGTACTGTCTTTATTATCTGCTCTCGGTTTAGGGTAAATTCTTTCCCTTGTGGGAGACCATCACAGGAAGTGTCTGAGAAAGAGCAGGAGCCACAGTGAATGACACTGGCATCCATGCCTTCCCCTTCCATTGAAAGGTTCACTTGCATTCTTAAATTAGCAAAACAGCATCATTATGCAGGCTTTCTCATTTCTCTCCATGTCAATGGGACTGGAGATGATGGTGCCAATCATGGTTCTAGGGAGCTGTGTATGCTCAGAGAATTAAAATACAGTCAGCAAGTACAGAGCAAGTTTGTACTTCTAAATGGAATGGGAGCACATGTGAGCATCATTTAAACTGTCAAGTTATAAATCATGCAATGTGGCTAACAGGCATTTAACCAGGTACTCAAAGCCAAGAGCCTGGAAAACAAAATGCAAATGTTCTACTTGTTTGTGATGGGTGAGGCTTGGCTCAGTCACATCCTAGCTGGGGTCTGGACTCAAAAGCAGGCATGTTTGAAGAGTCAAATAAACACGAGAGGGACTAGAGAGGCTGTCTCTGATGCCAGCTCTTAAGTCTGTCACTCAAGAGAGGTGGGGCAGGAGGAATGCAAGAGGGACCCCTTCCAGAGCTGAGATGCTATTAGGACTGCTGGGGATATTCTCTCTCTCTCTTTCTCCTCTCCCTTCCTCTCTCTTTCTGTCTGTCTCTCCTCTGTCTGTCTAATCCCAACACCCCCTCTCGTGTGCATCTGTATGTGTGAGTGTGTGTGTGTGTAGGTGCATGTGCTCATGTATGCATGTATGTGGAGGACAGAAGGAAGCTTGGAATATTTTCCCTCAGGACATCATAGGTTTGTTGCTATTGGTTGGTTAGTTTTGTTTTTGTTTGTTTTGCTTTGATTGAGACATAAATTTTCACCGAACTTGCTAAGATGTCTAGACTGGCTGGCCAGGGAGCCCCAAAGATCCTCCTGTCTCCACCTTCCCAGAGCTGGGATTACAAAATATCATCAGCATGTCTGGCTTTTAAAAAAATGTATTAGTATAAATTCTGGGGATCACACTCAGGTATACATACATACACTTTGCTGACTGAGCTATTTTCCTGGCCTCATTTTGTTATTTTGAAACAGGATCCCCTGAATTGGCCTAGCGTGCATGAGGCCTGAGTAGTGCTGGAAAGCAAGTGAAGGGAGGGAGGGAGGGAGGGAGGGAGGGAGGGAGGGAAGGAGGGAGGAAGGATGGATGGATAGATGGATGGGCTAGAACACACCAAGAATCATCTTCAAGGAATGTTGACGGTTAGCTATATTGTTAGCTCAAAGTTAGGTGACTGTTAGCTAAAGCTTGGAAAGATAAAATGTGTTGAGGGATATGAAGAGCATGTCACTCTTGCTGTCCTTGCCAATAAAATGTTAGCAAAGGGGGCACCATATGTTTGATTTTTAAATATTTATTCTCAAGTGAAGAATAGAAAATACACCTCCACCTCCAAACAAAATGAAAGAACCAGGAAAAGGTTAATATTTTCATCTCTGGTTATAACCTAGCAGTGGAAAAGACCCTTTGCTTCTGGCCAACAAAGCCCCACTGTGGTCTGTATGGCTCATGCGAATGGCCATGAGCGGGTACCATAGTGTAGAGTCGTTCCAGGGTATGATGGGAAATGTTGGTGAGGGGAGTCAGCTTGGAGTTAGACTCTGTAGACAACTCCGGTGCTGCAGCAAAAAGAGTCATGGCAGAGGTTGGAAAAGGCAGGCTGCTGCACGGCCCTGGAGGACAAGGACAAACACTGACAGCGCGGCCTGAGGATAAACCCTGGAGAAGGCTCAGTGGCTCTCTGCATAAGCAGGTGGGTAAAGGTGGTTCATTTCCTATACCAAGTTCTGAGATTCCAAACTGTGGAATAGACCATGGGCAAGGAAACCTCAACGTGGAGAATGAGAAGGGCCGGGAACCATGCTTCTCTTGCTGGCTTCACCCTGCTATCTATGCTCGTGGTGACCTTGGCAACCTTCTGAACCCTGATGATGAGATTTCACTCATCACATGCTAATGAATCTGATGCTCACACCTGCAGGGAAGAGGCAGAGGTTTGAGTTTGTGACCATACTCTCCTCAGGACGTCCTCTGTCTCCTGAGGGATGGGGATCTTTCCAACCACACTGCTGCTCCAGACCTTCTAGGCCTGCATGTCCCTTTCCTTCAGCCCTCAACTCAAGAAGCATGAACTTGAGATTCCCTCTTACCCTTCTTGACCACATTTGAGAGGGTTCAAGGGAGACAGCTTCCATGGTGAGGCTGGACTGGTTATGATGTGACCCACACAAGCCCTGGATGCTCTTCATGTTCTCAGTTGGGACAAGTTTGTATCTGTCGGTGGCGTTCTTCATTGGCTCTAAAATGTAGGTCTTATTTTCAAACACGATAAGCCCCCTGTTGAAAAGGGAATACAAATATTCATTTTAAGGAAAGTTCCTTCTTTATGATGAAGATAGATTTTTTTAAAAAGATTTATTTTTACTTTTACTATGTCTGATGTCTGTATTGGGGTGTGTGTGTGTGTGTGTGTGTGTGTGTGTGTGTGTGTGTGTGTATGCACGTGCATACTCATATGGGAACCAAAGGTGGATTTTAGGAATCTTCTTGGATCCCTCTGCACATTCTTTGAGGCAAGGCCTCTCAATCAATCTCAGAGATCACTGATGACTAGTCAGACTAGACAGCTTGCTACAGGCATCACATCTGTACACTTTACAAGGCTAGAATTACAGCTGTTGTGTCCATTAGGCATTTACTTGGGTTCTGGGGATCTGAACTCCAATCTTCCTGCTTACATATCAAATGAAGAGCCCATTATAGACTTGAGGAACACTGTGAGAGCTGCCCTGTCCTGTGGCTGGCCGGGGCTATCTGGGCTCAGCAGCTCCAGGTTCAAGCCACAGCTCTGCCACTTCCTAGCTATGCAAGCTTGTTTAGGCTCCTGAGTGTTGGAAACTTGGTTTCGTCACCAGCACCACGTGGGTAACAGTAATGTCCTGCCATGATTGCTTCATTGATGGCCAAGTTACTGTTTACATGGTGGCATCTCTCTTCTTCAGATAAGGACAGATCCACACATCAGGCTGCTGTTCATGGGTTATTTAAAAGACTGATAATTTGAGATGAATCCTATACTCTGTGAATGGATCCTGCCCATAGGAATGCTGGCCCTCGGTGGCTCCCTGACACCCCTCTGGGCATGACAGTGACCAAACGGAACCCTGTGAGCCAACAGTTAGGCACAGAGTTTTAAAATACGTGGACAGAGCAACCCTGGGTTAGACAGTGTAGTTTAGAAGCCAGAGCGAACAATTGATTATAGTCAGGGATGCAAAGAGAACGGGGGTACCTCATCACTCCCCTATCAGCCCCCAGGATCCACTTGGGCAAAGCTCTAACAAACTTCCTATGCTATTGAACCTGGACTCGCTCTGCCACAGATGCAGATTCCAGCAAACTCCAGCAGTTGACCGCAAACCAGGCGAAAGGGCCTTCTCCAGAAAACCTATAAAAGCTGTGTTAATAGAGATTTTATTGACTGGGTCCCCAGAGATTGCCACCAGAACCCCATTAATGTCCCAGTGGGAACAGTGAGGTGGTCGGAGCCAAGTACAAGCTCTAGCCACTGCTTTGGGCCCTGCAGAGCCACCCCTGCTGAGGCCCTGTGAATCAAGCAAGAAGGCAGCTGGATGGAAGTCGCCTCAGCTAGCCCCAGTTCAAAGAACAGAGCCAAGCAGCTCATTAAGAAAACTTCACACAGAGGTGGAGCTAGGAACTCACAGGAGAAGAACCAGGCTGCCAAAAATTAACATGGAGGACAGCTCAGAGCAGAACAAGGCAGGCAATGCAGGGGGCCTGCTGTGCAAGGCAAACCCCAACATCCAGGCCACTGGCTGCATTCTCTTCTATCCCCACTGAACTCTCAGCCCTCTCCCCACAGTTTCAGCCCCCCGCCCCCCGGTTACTCCTTACCTATATGATACCCCAGTCAGCGCAGAAGACCAGCAGCATCCCTACTCCTACATCAATCACTCTCTTTTCTCTTTCCCCATTCTTTTTCTTCTGATCTCCTAAAGCCTACAGGCTGATTTGGTTATGATATCAGAGTCTATATCTCATCTCATTCTGTTGCCTACCATTAAAGCCCCTTCCTTTCCCCTCCCCACTTGCCTCTATTATTCCCAGTCTTCCTCTTTGTATGTATTCTTGATGTATTCCTACTCTCCTGTGTGTTCTTTTTCCCTAGTTCTCATCTAGTAACATCCTCCCTAACCACTCACTATGATTCCCATTTCTCTTTCTTTTACTTCCTCTCCTGCCCACGATAACTGACGTATTGGTATAGATGGTACTGTCTGGGGTCCTTTACTTCCTGAAACAATTAGAATTTAACAAGGGTCTGTTTTGCAGCCACCTGCTACCCTATTGTCAGAGTAGGTCAGCTGTTGAATAGTGATGATTCCTGCAATCAGTATCAAGCCACAGCGATGGACTGGAGATAGATCCTGGTGTCTGTAACACCAGTCCAACGAGGGGAAGCTTGCCCATCATGACTCTACTACAACCTGATGCTTCTGAACTATAAACCCTTACACTGAAAGAAGAGAGGTGACCTGAAAAGAATCAAAAACCTTAACTAACCATCTAACCTCACATAGACAGATCCAAGTGCAAAGACAGAAGTAACATGAAATATCAGGACTGTGTGTCTTCTCCCAAGTCAGCAAATCTAGAGTCGTGGCTCCTCATGAAAGGGACTCAGACAAAATGCTAGTCACAAAATTCAAAGGAATGATTATAAAGATGTTAAAACAATTTGTGAAGGGCACAAATATTTTCCAAGGGAGCACAAACAAACAGTTGTCTAAATAAGGAAGTCAATTCATGATATGGAAAAAGAAAGGAAAGAGACACTGAGGAAAACTCAACTGAAATGAAAAACACAATAGAGAAAATGAAAGTCCACTGTAAAGCTTCACCACCAGAATAGCCCATGACGGAATGCAACGGGCATGAAGACAAAACAGAGCAAGTGGATCAGTCCATCAGGGCTAGGGAAAGATTTTTTAAAAAATATACGGATGGAACATGCAAGAACTTGGCGACACACCACAAAGTGATAAAAATCACAGATCATGGACACAGAAGGAGGAGAAGAATTTCAAGCCAAAGATGAAGCTGTTTCACAGAAGAAAATAACCACAGGAGAAAAACCTCCAAGTCTAGGGAGAGAGAAGCCGACCCAGATTCAAGAGGGACACGGAACACCAAACAGACAGGACTGGAGAAGGGGCTTCCTGTGTCAAATCACACTTTAAGAAGAGAATGTACAGAACAAGGGAAGTACACGGAAATTCCAAGGAGAAAGACCCGGCCAGCAGGAAAGACAAGACCGTCAGAACAATTGCTGGCTTTTCAATCAAAACCTTACATGCACAGAAGGCTCAGTGTGAGGTATTTCAAAACCTGAACGATCACAACTGCCAACCCAGCTGACTGTAACCTGCAGAACTATCTCTGGTAACTGAAGGTGATAAAGGCAGGCTAAAGGAACCCATGGCCATCAAATCACTCCTACAGAGAACACTGTGGGGAACCCTTGGGACTGAAGAGAAAGATAAACACACTCGAGAGGCTAGAGGAGGAAAAAAATAAATGATACTAAAAAGAAATTAAACCAAAGAGTACTAAGAAATCCTCAGACGCTATACAATCAACAAGAATGATGGGGGGTACACACACATCTGTCAGTAATAACTCTGTCTGTGGATAATCTCAGTTATCCCATCAAGAGTGCCAGAATAGAGGACCAGATTAAGGAGCAGAATTCTTATTTTGCTGCCTCCAAAATGCACCTTCTGCCCCAAAATAAACATCACCTCAGAGAGAAAGGGTGAAAAAAAAAAGTGTCCCAAGCAAATGGAGCAAGGAGAAGCCAGTGTTGTTATCCTAATATCTGACAAGATAGACTGAGGTCAGTTCTTGTAGAGGAGATAATGTCACTTCACACTGACCAAGAAAACCGTTCATCCAAAGAAAACATCATTCTAAATATGCGTATCCCAAATGCAGGCTCATGCCTTTTCATAAAACAAGTCCTTCTAGATCTAAAGTCACAGATTAACTCTAACTTGGCCGTGGGTGACTTCACTGTCTCACTGTCATTATTAGACACACCAGGCAGGCAAATATTCATGAAGAAGTGCTGGGATTAAATGACTTCAACTGTTTTCTTTGAGTCTACCTAACGTTTTGGGACAAGGCCTCTCAATGACCCTGGAGTTTGCTGATTTGGTTGGATGGGCTGTCCAGAATGCCCCAGGGATCCTTCTGTCCCCACTTCACAGCTACAGGTGTTTTTTACATGGGTTTGGAGAACGAGCTTAGGTCCTCACACCTGCAAAGCCAGCCCTTCAGGAACTGAGAGCTCTCTCCAGATCCTAGCTATTCTTGCTGGTCATCTTCCATACTCAAATGCTATGGAGGGAAGAGGGCTGAGGGGTTAGGTATCTCTTTGGGTTAAGCCTTAATTACACAATGACTAACTCAAGGTGGATCGGTGCTTCTTTTACCAACTTTGTTGAGGGCACAGGCAGTGGGAGGCACAGATCACTGCTAGGATATTCACCCTCTAAGAGAGAGGACAGCACCCAGGCCTGGAGCCATTAGAGACCAGAGAGAGCTGTGGAGAACGTAGGAAGAATCAGTATGTCAAGGCAGATGAAAAGACAGCTGCAGATAGCTGTCTCCCCACCCCTCACAAGACAGTATGTGAGCATGTCTAGATCTATGACCTGGGCACACCTCTGGGCTACAACTATGAGGGGCAGCCTGCAGCTCTTATGCTGAACTGCTTCTTGAAATAAAGCTAACATTTCTAAGTTTGTAATGGGTGACTGGAATTTTTGCTCATTGCTCTTGATTTTAGGAAACCCAAATTAAGAGGGAAACATTTAAAAAAAAAACAAACAAGAAAGACAAAGTAGAAAGAAAGACAATTGAAGGGCAAATACAGCTTCTTTGCACTCTACTATATGTTTTCTGCAATTCTTACCCACCCAGTCAGCTGGGGACACAGAATGAAACATGGCATCATGCTCTAATCATGAGAGAGAAGCCAATTGCTGAAAGGTATTTTTTTCTACTTAGCGGAAAGTTCTAGAAATTGTTACTTGGTCATAAAAATGTTCTCATATCTCCTTTTATCTTTTAAGTCATCCAAAGGCCAGATGTTGAGAAACAGGGGTGAAGGCCTCCCCTTTGCTCCACACAGTTGGCAGCCTACAATACAGCATAATTAAATAATTGCTTTGGACTATCTTGGGTATAATTAATCATTTAGCTGTAAAGATCTCTGGAAAGAACAGTCCAAGATTCAAGCACTCAAGGTTTCTGAGATGTAAAAATGTGATGTTCTCACAGCCCTCCCTGGCCCCAAGTTAGATAAGGGAGGGAATTTGTTTTAGGGTAGATGTCATAAATGTTTATTATAAACTTCAAGTTGGAAGAATCTCAGAGTAGAGAATTTGAGTCTAGCAGATTTTGAAAGTAGGGTTCTACCCTTTCGGGCAAGGAGGAAAGACCCTAAGTCAAGACGATGCGCGAGTGCTTGGGAAAGATAGAGACTGTGGATTCGGTCTCATTGTACCTATTACTGTGGTGGCCTTCATGCATCTGAAGTTCCAGTCATTCCCAGCATCTAAGGTCCCAGGGAGCTCAATGAAGATCTGGGATCCACTCCTGACCTGTGCATCTGAGGCTTGTGTTTCTTGGTGCACTCCTACCCATCGCTATCAGCACAGCTTAGAGAGGAAAGAGGCTCTCAGAACAGGGTCCTGAGGAGTCAAGCAGAAGGAGGAAAAGACAGACCAGAGAGATGAGTGGCTGCAGTGAAAATCAGTGGCCTTTCCTTCAGATGCCACATCTGGGTCTGGAGACGTTACCCAGCTGGTGACATGTTTGTCTAGCATGCACGAGATCCTGGCTCATTCCCTTCTTAGCACCATGTTCTTGCACTTGGGAGATGGAAGGTGAAGTTGGGCTTGAGGGGATCCTCAGTTATATAGACAATTTGAAGCCAGCATTTGGCTACATGAGACCCTTTCAGAAACAAAACAGAATAAAACAAACAAATCCCCATAACAATGGAAAAATTTAAAGTATTGTTATTTTCCCCTTGAATGGACATGAAGAGGAATTTATCAAAACTGCTAAGTTGGCTTTGTTAGGTTTCATTGGGGAAACACATCAGATCTGTATTCCCTCAAGGTTAAGCTTTTGTGCTGAAAATTCAGACTTTAGTCCCTGAAGCAAGGGTGCATCGGGCATAATACAACTTAATGTGGTTATTTTTACTACTTGCTTATTAGTCCCGGGCAAGCAGGACTGTGGCACATGGATCTTGACTCCCTGCAATAAGACGACAATGAGGAAATACAGATTTTCTCTGCATGTTCAGTGCCAATACTGCTAACAGCATTTCCTGAGGAAGAACTTTTAGTCTCTGTATCGTGCTGTCAATCATAAGACAGAAATGCAGCTGGCATGAAATTTCATTTCAATCCCTTTTGCTGGAAGAGCTCATGGGTAAAATAATATCCTCTCTCATGTATGTTTGATAAGCTGTGATGGCAGCAATATTAGCTAATATTAGCAATATTAGCATAGGTTTATTTTCAGAACCAACTCCCATGTGAATATCTCATGCACACGCAAAGCAAGCATTCATTACCATGACTGCCACAACCATGTGCCAAGTACTGAGTTAGGCATAAAGACCGCCAGCCTGTGGCTCCTGTTTCAAATGTACTGTGCCACCAGTGTGAGGTGCATGACAAAAGATGCTGAAGACAAAACCATTACAAAGCATTTAAAAATAGTTATTTGCAGGCTGAGTGTCCTTAGTCAGAAAGCCCCAAATTTTAAATGTGGGCAGATCAGAAACACTGCTGGTCCCAGGTATTTAAATATATATATATATATATTTGTTTTATGTGTATGGATATATTGCCTGCACATATGTCTGCATGCAGTGCCCACAAAACCAGAAGAGGGGAGCCAGATCCCCTGGAACTGGAGTTACAGACTGTTGTTAACCACCATGTAGGTGCTGGGAACCAAACCTGCATGGCCTGCAAGAGCCATAAGTGTTCTTAACCACTGAGCCATCTCTCCGGTCCCCTTTCCTCAGGCACTTTGGATCTCCAGGCTCTTGAGTGCATCGTCCTCTCTAGCATTTATAGAAATTCTGCAAAGCAGATGGCACAGACCTGCTTCACCAGTGAAATAATGAAAGTCCAAGGACACTCTGGGGGGGGTTGAACAGAGAAGTTTTAAGGGCTACACTCTAGTACCTCTCAATGGATCACACTTAGAAGATGTAACTGAAACCATCTGTTAAAATGACCTTGTTCTGAGAGTGGGGCCTAACTCCGAGGACATGTCCCTATAAGAGACAGAAGGTAACACACAGGGAAGAAGATGAAGTAGAGATGGAGGCAGATACTGTGGAATTACATGTGCACAAAATAAGTGTGTCAGAGACCAACATAGGCCACTGGCAGCAAGAAGACAGGCCTAGATAAGATATACAGTCAGATTTCTTCAGATATGTCAATTTGGTTTGTCAAATTATAAACAATAATATCGCACCCACACAGCAGTTAGCCTACAAGGGTTGTGTGTGTCTTGATTCCCAATTGCAGGTTATTATTTTGATTATGGTGGTTATGATGAGTTGTCATTGCCAACCTGACTGGGTTTCACACGGGAGAGGAATCACACCTGAAGGTGTTCCCAGAGAGGTTTGGCTGAGACAAACCAGCCCTAAATGTGGGCAGCTGGTGGCGCCAGTCCACAGGCTGGGGGCCAGGCTGAATGTAAAGAACAAAAAGAACAAGCAAGGTGACTATCAGCCATGGTTCTGCGCTACTGCCCCACAGCCGTGGGCCTCAACAAGGGCCACAAAGGGACGAAGAACATGAGCAAGCCAAGGCACAGCTGGCGGCATGGGCGCCTCACAAAGTTCGTGCGGGACATGATCTGGAGGTGTGTGGCTTCGCGCCCTATAAGCGGAGCGCCGTGGAACTACTCAAGGTGTCCAAGGACAAGCGCGCGCTCAAGTTCATCGAGAAAAGGGTGGGCACACACGTGCACGGCAAGAGGAAGCAGGAGGAGCTGAGCAACATGCTGGCTGCCATGAGGAAGGTAGTGGCCAAGAAGGACTCACCTGCTTTCATGGCTAGGGCTATTGTTTAGCTTCTCCCACCGTGATGGGCTTCAGTCCCCAACTGTGAACCTAGATTGGCCCTTCCTCCCTTAAGTTGCTTTTCAGGTAGTTTGTCATAGCTGTGATAAAGTAACTATGACAGTGGTCACCCTGTGTTCTAGGGAGGATACTCATCAACTCTCCTTTGTGGAAAGCACTTGAAAAGACTATGTTCAAATTGCACAGGGAAAGAAACCTCTTCTGCATTTAATACATAAATGGTGTTATATACATCATATTATACAATTAAAATCAAGACAAAACTTTCAGGAGTATAATAATGTATATACTTATTAAATAGCCACAAATAAACCTCCTATCCTGATAATTTAATTTTATTAGTTTTTGTGGTGTTGGGAATCAAGCCCAGGGCCTTATGGATGCTAGGAGCTGCCATGGAGCTGCACCTCCAGTCCTAAACACTTTATTTAGTTGGATTTCAATAACCATCTTGTGCTGCCTCTCACATCTGAATCCCTCTGCTAAAAGCTCCAGTCTATGACCAAGGGGTAGATAGGATGCATCAGGAATGTTCCCCACACTGAAGGCTCTTATCTTAGGGCAGCAAGAGGCAGAGAGAAGAATGGACACACAGGGTATGGACAGGTATTTACAGAGGTCCAGTGGTGCTGTAGGGGCTGAGATAAGCAAGCACACGCTGGTCTCATGATTCAGGGCAGAGCTAGACTAGATGGAGGTCTCATGGAAAGGTGCCCTTTGATTGGACCTTGATGGGAGAGTGGACTTTGTAAAGGCCAACTAAGCGCAGGCAGAGGGGAAGCAGGGATGATGTCAGCAAGACATGCAGCTCCCTCAGGGAAGAGGACGTGGAGCTGAAAAGAAAGAATGCTGGTCCAGGACCAGGGAAGTCTTCAGTGAGTAAAATGCTTACCATACAAGTATGAAGACCTGAGTCCAGATGCCCAGCACCGAGGAAAAGCTGGCTGTGGCAGTTCACATCTGTATCCCAGCCCTGAGGAGGTGGAGACAGGCAGATCCTGAGGCCTCACTGACCAGCTGGTCTAGCTGAACTGGTGAGCTCCAGGCTCAGTGAGAGAGCTTGCTTCAGAAAATATGGCAGAGAGCAACAGAAGACCCAATGCCCACCTCTGACTTCCACATGTCTGCCCACACCCATCTATATACATCACAGTGCACATGTGCACACATGTACACACACATGTATACATGTGCACACATGTTTTCTAGCTCTAAATTGTACAAGAGGAGCAACTATGAATCTATGAATTGATCAGAGTTGGGTACAAGGGTGCACTTCACCCATCATTATGGACAGACTGTGATATATACACTTACACAGCTGCTTCTCTCTGAATTGATGACACTCACAGGCATTTCCGCGCCCTTGGGTCTCTATGTTTCCAAAATACCCCGTACTTAGCAGAAAGTTTATCCCTATGTTCTTTCTTAATGTCTATCATGCTGGCCGCTATGGATAAATACAGTTTTTCTTTATTTCCAGCCCTGATTGATTCTTCTGTCAGGGAGCTATAGATTGGATGCGATGTTCTGCTTCTTGGCTTGAAAGATAAAGTTGACAGCTTGGGTCTGTGATTTCTCTGTTAATGAGTGACCTGTGTTAGAGTGGCAAGAAGATGGGGTGGGCTTAGGGGCACAGCTGGTGACTACACAACTTTCTTCAGTTCCCAGTTCTGGAGTCTGTGGTTGGGGAAAGGGATGTTTCCTGGGGGCTGGGGATGGGAGGTGGGTACTGATGCAGACACTGCTGTGTTTGGGTGACTTTTGTTATACGGGGATTACCTGTATCTTTGTAGGAGTCTGTAGAGGTCAGGCAGTGTGTGGGAATAGACATTTAGTGGACAGCCTAGGAAGGATGAAGTATGTGGTGGCTGAGTGGCATAGGGATTCCTGGGGCAGCTTGTCCCCTTAGGGTGTACTGTACAGTTGTTTCTTCTGGGCTGGGTCTGATGATAGCCATCAGTACTCCCTCATGGAGAAAGGGGAAGGTTCACAGGCCTCACAAGGCCTGAAGGCAGACAACAGAAGCCAGGTGTGACATGTGTTTGTAATCCTAGCGCTGGAGAGGCTGTGCCAGGAGAATCACAATTTCAAGCAAGCCTTGGCTACGAGTTCTAGGCCTGCCCGGGCTATGTGAAATCAAATAGCAGTTGGGTGGTGGCGGCACATCTCTTTAATCCCAGTTCTTGGGAGGAAGAGGCAGAGGAGGCAGAGACAGAGGAGGCAGAGGCAGGTGGATCTCTGAGTTCGAGGCCAGCCTGGTCTATAGAGATAGTTCCAGGACAGCCAGCAGTCAGGGGTACACAGAGAAACCTGGTCTTGACTGTTGTTCCCCCCCACACACACAAAAAAAAGAAAATAAAAGAGCAAATCAAAACAAAACAAGACAGGTAGACAATGGGCCATGGGTTAAGTAACTCTTCTATAGTTACTTAACTATACTTAACTTCCTATAGTCTCTAAGTTGTGTGAAGGATTTCTCTGTGATGTGCCTATGAGTTATTCGTGTGCCTGTAAGTAACCCCAGTACAGGCATCGGCTCACCCGGCTTGACAGGGGTGGAAGCCTTTCTCAGCTCCGTGGGTGCCTTCACTACCTGGAGTGCAGACATTTCTTTACACCCCCTCCCTCAGAAATGGTCCCACATGAGGATCTTACTCTGGGAACCCCCAGACTAGGAGTTCTAGATAGTTATTGTTACTGTTTCATAAACCATTTTTTAAATTAAATGTGTAGACCCTTGTTCTCTTTACTCATCTAGAGTTTGATATCCTCATAGAAATCACCTGACCTTTGGATGCCTCCATGGATTTCTGATCCCCATGTGTGGCATTCTCAGAATCCCTGACTTTCTTCTGTCGTTCTTGACAGTGTTCACCATTGCTCCTGTGCTGCCTGTGATGGCCTGGCCAGGGCATGGCCACATAACATCTGGACTAGAGCATCTCTCCATGTACTACTGTGACTGTCCCAGGGGTGGACAATGATCCAGTCAGGACAGTTAAGATGCACTTGGAGGGTGTTTGCTGAACTTGGAAGAGAGGTCTTCATGCACCCCAACCTCCACCCCTCAGGATGTATGCTTACCAAGGCCAGTAGCTTCTTTGCCACCAAAATACAATTCAATATGTCCTGGCCAAAACAAAACTGTGCCCATTATGGTCTAAGTGCCCTGCCCCGACAATCCACGCACCTAAGTGTTAGTCTCCAATGTGGTAGTGTTAGGATGTGGGGCTTTTTGAGAGATGAGAAGTTCGGTTCAGGTCATGAGGACGGAATCACAGGGAGGGTTCACAGAAGGAACCAACACTGGAGCTCCCGATCTCTGTACACACAGAGAAGTCATGGGAGCACACATCAAGGCGGTGCCAACCAAAAGCCTGGAATGAGCCCGTAGAAGTAAGCTTATCATGTCAGCAACTTGACCCTAAACTCAGCCTCTGGAACTGGGAGAGGTCTGAGTCACCCAGTCTGTATGATTTTGTGTGGTAGTTCAAGCTAAAACACTGTCTTTGGTTATATTTAGGAAGATATATATGTATATATATATATATATATATTAACAATGAATGAAAATACAGTACATGAATCTGAAGGAGAGCATGCAGAGGCTACAGGAGGGTTTAGAGAGAAGAGCAAGGGGAGAAATGTCATAATTAATTGTAATGCCAAAAGTAAAAAAAAAAGATTTAAAAAAGATAAATCTTTTTAAACTTTAAAACCAGTCAATCAGACACTACCTTAGAATAAATCAGCACAGAAGAAAGTAGATAGAAAATCAATTCTAACTCCACTAGCTGAGATCCTAGGTCCAACCACTCCTGAAGCCCTCTGAACTTTTCAATGGCCAGGGTCTCCCTTCCCATCAGGTTGTTTGTAAAGCCAGCTTTTCCTTCTTCATACATATCGACTTTACCATGAAGTGGAAAGTCAGAAAGAGCCACTTTGAATGGATGGCTTTTGGACAATCAGGTGTATCCTCTGGGCTCTAGAGAGACACAGCACTGCTATGTGGGTTTTCTTTTACAAGACACATGTGTCTGAGGGATGGCTACTCCAGGGGTAATGCAGCACCCAGGCCGTGGATGGGGACCCAGAGTCAAAGCGCATCAGGTTGTCTTGGAGGCTGGGGTGACTGCTCAGCACAGGGGGTCACAGGAGAATGGCGCTCAGAGCGGATGAGCTGTCCAGTGTCCCCCAGCTGGCTCGCTGCCTGATGACAGTGCTTCAGAGACTTGTCTCAGCCCATCTGCCCCATGCCCTGGTCACCTTTACTTCATATACTGCTGTTCTGGTGTCTGTGATCAGACACCCCACAAGAAAACACCCTAAGACAGGAGCACTTATTCTGGCTCAGGGTTAGGGTACACTCTCACAGCAGGTGGTGGGGGTAGCTTAGATCTGGGTGGATCGGGGAGCAGAAGGGGAGGTCATTGGGAAACAGGAGGGTTAAAAAAGCAAGCCTTCCCCCATGCAGGGATTCACTTCTTGTAGCTGGGCTGCAACTCCAATGGCCCCCAAACCTCCCATATCAGCACCACCAGCTGGGGACCAAATGTTCCAACATAAAAACCTTGGAGAGGTGTCCATATCTCCAGGTCTCCAAACATAACCTTGAGTAGACAAGGCAGACCCTCAGTTTGTTACTGAGCTCTGCCTACCCGTGTTTCTCCCATGATCCTGATTTCTCTTAGCCCTGGCCCCTGTATCTCCAAATTCTCTCTTGTATCAGACCTCATCCCCAGGCTCTTCTACTGTCCCCTCTGATGTCACTTTCCTCTAGTGCCTCCCTTCTTCCTTCCCCAGCCATACCAGCCACACTGCCGCTCTGCCTCAGAGCATGTGCTTGCGATCCCCTGCTTCCCACCAGGGCCTGTGCCCTGCCTTCATCTCCCATCTCGGACCACATCTTCTCCTTCTGTCCTTTCTCAGCTCCATCCCTCCCCATGATCACTCATGTCACTCACTCTGTCCCTTGCCCCCTCCCAGGTGGTGCTCTCTGAGGAATATAATTTATGTGCTGCTGAATCGCTAAGACCTAGAAGAGCAGTGGGGACAGGGTAGTATCCCATGAATAAATGAAGAGCCAGAGAGAACTGAATGCACACAAGACACTCACTGCCTTCCTCAGACCAACAGATGCCCTGAAGCTCATGGTGCTCCATTAACGCCATGTCAAAGATGTGTAAAACAATGCAGTGTGTATGTGTGTGTGTGTACACATGCATGCTCGTTCATGAACATATGCATAGTGCCTGTATGTATGTGTGTGTGCTCTAGATATGATAAGTTCCAGACACAGACAGGATTAGATGACAATAACAGGGGTTACACGAACACTGTGGCTCTTTAGAAAAACATCTTGACCACATGTTCACATGCCGCTATTCTTACCTGAGCAGGTCTAGATGGGGGTAAAGGAGAGGAAAAGCTGTGGACACAGCCCTAGAGTCCAGTGCCAAACACTCAGAAGAAAAGGAGATGTGCTAAACATTGGGGAGGCTGTGAAGAAGTAAACCCCCACTTTCTGTGGATCACCATGACAATCAAGGCAGCTCTTTTAAAAAGGCAAAGGCTCAGGAGTATGACTAGTCCCAGGGAAAGAGTGTGTGCCCTCCATGCCACATGCAATGCCCTCTCTAGCTCTAACATGACGGTGGGTTGGTGCTAAGAACATCGTTGCCTAAAACTGAGAAAATGCAGAAACCAGCAAAACTCAGACTCTTGTGCTCAAATGGGAAAAATGAGATACACGTGCAAAACAGAACTTTACGTAGCAGGTGAAGGAACAGATCAACCCTACATGAGCCAAAGAGAACACTGCATGGAATGACAGGGGGCTGCAGAGTGAGAGTGGGTGCGCTCTCTCTCTCTCTCTCTCTCTCTCTCTCTCTCTCTCTCTCTCTCTCTCTGTATGTTGAGGCTATGTTGTTTATTGCCTCTGTATGTTTATTAAACCATTTGCAGTGTATATATGTGTATGTGTGTGTGTGGTAGGCCATTGATTGCATATTTATTGTATGCTTTATGCCATTTCTGTGTGTGAAGCCATGTTGAATTGTTCTGTGTCTGTATGCTGTGGTGTGTGTGGTGTCTCATTCTCCCCAAACCCTCACAGAACTCCAGAGATGGCAGTTACTGCAGACATACAAAGCACAGTCCCACCCTGTCTTTGAAGCTGGCCCATTTTCTAGGTCCTTTTCCGTCCTTCCTGCCCTGGAGCCTCTCTCTGGTGCCCTGGACCAAGCCATTTGGGACTTTGAGGATACAAACTGATAGTTCACAACTCAACAAGAGTGGGAATTTATCAGACAAGCAGCTTCTCCAGTAAAAGTTCACTGGTGGCGACTGGCTGAGTCTTGGAAGGACAAGGCTGAGAGTAGGCAATCTCAGGGTGATAAAAGGTCAGCATTACCTACTCTTACCTCTAGTGAAAGCCTGCCCAGGTAGGCCTGAAGTCAACTCCACTTGGTCAATGTTAAATTCTTTCTATTCTTTCCCAGCAAGAAGGGGGCCTAAAATCTGTTTTGATTAAGCCAGCAGCTATGATGTTAATAAACAGTACCCTATCTTTTAGCACTTGAAAATTTTAAGCATCAGGGCTATGAACACAGAAGATCGTTCATGCGATGCCTGTGTTTTTTCATTTTCTGGCAGTCTGGGAGACTGGGTCTGTGGCTTTGTTATGCATTTCTACCAGGGAGCCCCAGCCCCAGCCTCAGATCATGCTTGGGAGCCTAAACCCAGTCAGTTCCATGGTTCTCAGGCCCCCAGCTCTACACCCTAGCCTAAGGAAAGAATTTAAAGAGGGGAAATGAAGGAGACGCTAAGATCTTGGTTTCAGCTGTGCTACCTCCCACTTGCCCAGGGTCTTCAAGTGAGTGCAGAGAGAAACGGGTCATCTAGTGATGGTTAAACCAGAACGTCCATGGTCATGTCCACTCACCTGAGACCTGAGCAAGTGCTGAGGCTGACCATTGAGGCAGCATCTCCTTGCACGTGTCCATGGTAGTAACAGTGATCCTGAAAGGCAGAGAGGGGAAATGAGTTACCACATCCTCCTTCCACTTAGAATAACCCAGATTCCTCTAGTCTACTCCCCCATTGCTTTACACGTTATACCATATCACACAGGTAATCTTAATGTTTACTGCTAAGCCCAATGTGACTTGCCAGGGTCTATGGTTAGCACATCAGACCTCCTTAGCGAGTATCAGCAGGGTTCTGACAGGCCTGACTGGCCTCCACTCTCACCTGTTGTCCCCCGCCCACCCTGGGAAAGCCCTGATGCCCACGGTTGTACAAAACACAGCAGCAGAACAGATCACATTGACATCCTTGGTTTACCCTCATGGAAATTGTCGCTGGTAATGAGATGAGGAAGTGGATGGGATGCTTAAGCACACTGTGAAATGCAATAAAACCAGGCCTGAATCAACCCGCTTAGGAAAACAGCTGACCAGATGGGGGCTACTAAGAAATGAAAGAAGAGAATTCCCAGAATCGCCCACATTCAGCTCAGCAGGAAGGTCACTGAGGGAGGTCTCAGAAGAAGAAAGAAATCCTGTAGGATACCTCTAACATTCCCCAAAGCAACCACAGCTCAGATGCCTCCTAGGAGGACAGAGCTCTGTCCAGATTCGAGGTAATTGTGCTGTTGAAAAAAAAAAAAAAGGCTGGGTCACAGCTCCAATTAAGCAGCTGATTGGCAAGAAATAGCTGCTCACACGCCACAGTCTTCTCCCAGGCATTCACAATGCCAGCAGCATGCTGACTCTTTGCAGGAAAGGGACCTTCTAAGTGACAGTCAGGTCTCAGCCGGCCTCCACCATACCCACATCAGCTCTTGGTGGTGACAAGTCATTCACAAACACTATCTCTCCTTGGATGAGAAAAAGGACCAAGGCTGGAAAGATGGCTCAGCAGCCGAACGCACTTGCTGCTTTGCCAAGGACCCAGATTTGGTTCCCAGCACTTGGTGCCTCACAACCATCTCCAATTCAGTTCTAGGGGAGCTGATCTGATGCCCTTTTCCAGCCTTCAAGAGCTTCTGAGTACATATGATACACATAAACTCATGTGTGCATGTAAACACACATACACGCAATCAGAAAATAATTAAAAATAAACAAATGAAAAAGACCAGGTGAGTTTGAGTGGCAAAGGGAAAGCTGCGGCATCATGAGAAATTGGCAAAGGCCATCTCAACCACATAAGAGGATAAAATCCTTGGGTCATCTGAAAAGCAAAGGATGGAGATGGGAAGGCTGCAGGGCGACTGGTTTGAATCTTTCTTACTGATTTTAGAGCCCCTTATTTATATATATTCAGGATATTAATATTTTAACCCCATACTTGTGTAAGAAAAGTCTTTTAACCTGAACATTATTGTCCAGAGTTTCTGGCTTTATAAATTCAAGTCTCTTCCATGTACACCCCCCCCGCGGTTTTCCATATTATTAAAGGCAGATTTCTTTGAGGTCATGGGTACATGCCTTTTATTTTCTTCTGTTTACATAGTCTTGAGACTGGCTCTTTACTCTACCCAGGATTTATTTCCATCCTGGAAGTACAGGGCATGTATGACTTCCCCTCCACTAAAGGCAGGCATTATCCACCACAGCTCATCAGTTTTTCTCCCCGACATTCTATCATGTGCTGTGTCTCTGACTTTTCTCGTTTCTGTGACCTAATAGAAACAACTCCCAGGAGCAAGGACTTCTTTTGGTTCACAGTCCATCACGGCAAAGAAGGAGTTCTTGGTAGTGGGAGGCTGCTTGCACACACGGGACAGCAAGGAAGCAGAGTGTGGCCCAACTCCAGTGACCTCCAGCAAGGAGTCCTGTCTAAAGGTACTACAAGCCCCTCAGACAAGTGCCATCAGTTGGGGACTGAATGCCCGAGCACGTGAGACATCCAAACCAGAGCATATGGGAATACTCAGCATATGTCCGTGGCTCTTCACTGTTTTATAGCCCACCAAGGAATGCTCAACTGTCCACTCCTAAGCCAATACCACTTTTAATTACAACTGTTTTACATAACAATTGGATACCCCGCAGAGCTGATTCTCTTTTCAAATCAAGACTTAACTCCCTTACCACACATCTCGCTATTTTAAAGCACATTGTGCCAGCATCTCATGGTGTTCTGTTTCAAGTACAGGGAGTACCCGAAGTCCTCTGTCACTGAAATCCATAAGGATGCACAATGGCCACCACTATCTAATTCCAGAGCATTTTAATGACCGCTCAGAGACACCTGGAGCCCCACAGTCCCTCCTCACCACCCCTGGCAACCACTAGCCTCCTCTCTGTCTCTATGGATTTGCTCGCTCTGTTCCTTTCATGCAAAGAGAAGCCTGCAATACATGGCCTCGTGCCTCGCTTCTTTCATCCAGCATAATGTTTTCCAGGTTCCATCATGAACTCTGCGTTTTCTTGCCGAAGAGTATTTCGATGCACACACTGCGGCGTGGACAGCTGGTGTCCAGAGGCCAGGGCTGCAGAAGGAATTACCTGCAGATGGAAAACTGCAAAGGCAGTGGGTAATGGAGGGAGCACGCAGTTCATGGGGGGGGGATGCAGACACAGGCCTGTGGAGTGCCTGGTGATCTTTCTCTCCTTCAGGAGGCTGTCCTTTTCAACAAGCAGTGGCTTAGTCCAAGACACTTGGGGGGACTGAAAGGGACTGGGGCTGTCCAGATGGACACAACAGAATATCAAGGAGGGAGGACACATGGCTTGCAAGATGCAAGGAGATGACTCCTTGCCATCTGTGTAGATTTTAAATGGCTCTGTGTGTGTAAGTCTCAGGGGAGTCATGTAAAATTGCCTCATCACGGAGGATGCTTGTAACTGGACTGAAATATCTCAGGGCATCAAGGGATCACGGTCCCTTCTCAGGCTGTGGTATACAGGGTGGGGTGTGGGATTCTAGCACCTGTAGGCATGTCAAAGCTGAAGGTGACTCTCAATAGGAAAGGACAGTCTAGGATGCCCGGTGATCACTGCCCTTTGAGATCCATCTTAGAGTTCTGCTTATTGGGGGAAAGGGGAGAGAAAGCCAAGTGGTGACAATAATTACCGACTTCTGAAATTTGAAACTCATTTGTTCTCAGGCTCTGTTGTTAATGGGTTATTTATCAAGTGTACTTTCTAATTAAATATACAGGAATACACGCTCATTAAAGCATGAGCTGAGAACAAATGAGTATCAAATTAATTTCCAGTTCAATAACTTGAAATATTGCTTTTAGGAAGCAGGGAAGCGGGGTTTAGTGTTCATAAACCATTGCTTGAAGTCAACAACCCTACTCATCTTAGTTGTCACCAGAGTTCACAACTTATTTCTCAATTTACTTGAGTTAGACAGCTCCCAAGCCCCTTGCTCACTCCTGACAGGGATTAATCTCTTCGACTGCAAACCACAGTTCCCAGATTCTCCCAGACAATTCCAATTTCCTGAAATTTAGTTTTTTCAACATGAAAAATGAACATGATTTCATTTTGATGATGCTATGAGTCACCATTTGGATAATTCCATGACTCAAAAACACAGTTGGCCCCTCACGTGTCATATTATTGGTTGGGAAACTGGATTACAGAAGTGGCCGAGATTATATTCTGACCATTGGTAAGTTGACTCCTAAGGCAGGGGTCAGACGTAACGAGATCTTTACAGGTAGTACCATAATCAGAGACCAGCAAAACCCACTCATGTTTACAGGCCAGTGTGTACCTGTGTCTGAGGTCAGATAGTCCTTATGTAATGATGCTCACATGCAGGAACCAATCAGATCTTTTTGGGTTCATAAACACTGGTCCTTATGTAACGATGCTCATATGCAGGAACCAATCAGATCTGTGGGGATCATGAACACTTGGCCCAGAGATTCTGATGTGCCACACAGCAGGGAACATGACAAGCAGCCAGTGTTCAGAGAAGATCTGTTTCCAACTCAGGGAACCCTGGATCTGTGTTACCACAGTGGCCCTTGTGGGTATCTGTGGTTCCTGGTCTCTGTACAGTCTTTCTTAGATCTCAACCCTTTCTTCTCTTTGATTGCCTTCAAAACATCAAACCACACAACCTCCCGAACCTAAAGATGGTTCTGACCGAGACCATGCCCTCCTAGGACCATCGTCTTAGATTCGTTCTGCTGATCCAATGCATTCTATTTCTCCCAACAAAACCTCGTGTGGAAGAGAGTCCTGGACATGCACAACCACAAAATTACATCTCTCTCATCACAAAAGCTCTAACTGTGCATTTTATATACTTATTATTTAACTGAATGCCTTTCCCCCACTCCAGTAAAATACCATTTTCCTTCTGTTTAATACTATCAATCAAACCTAATAGTGGGTAACAGGAAACTAGAGTAACAACTCTTGAACCTGAAAATTGGTAGTCCTCAACTCCGTGCCCTGCGGGGAGTCAAATCAAACTTCCTGCAACCCCTCTGTCCATGGACTAGAAAGAAAGAGGTTTTATATGCTGAAGTGGTAACGAAAGTGGCCCGACCTTGCAATTTAAAAGGAGTTCTAGCAGACAGAGTCTGTGAGGGCATGCCGAGGGGATGGTGTTTTCAATGTGCTTCCAAAGGCCTGGGCCACCCCTGCCACAGGCAACATGGTGAGCCCCTCTGATTCAATGCTTGAAGGCAGGATATTTATAGCTGCAAGGAGACTTGGGGCCATCTAAGGCCAATCTTACTTTTCTAGCTAACTTCTTTCCCAAAGGATGTGGAAACTGAGGTCATGATAGTTAAGCTGCCATTACTGGTCACAGAGGTGGCTGATGGCAGGGCAGGACCTCAAACCCATGCCTCTCCATTTCAAGGAGGCTTCCCACTATGCCTCAGTGCTGGACTTATGCCCTGCCCCATCATAGGCCTCTGCTGTTGAGAACAACGGAAACTTGCACTCCACACTTTGCTGCATGGCCTCACCATGACAATGACATCACTTATGGGATCATAGGATAAAAGGGTCACTTCCAAAGGTAGAGAAAAATCTGCAGATGAGAGAGAGAGAGAGAGAGAGAGGCCAGTCTACACTTCATCAGGTCAGGCTTTTATTCTCTCATACAGAATATCAAGCTCCAACAAGATTCATGCTTCAAGCAAAGGGAACAGTGGCTTTGCAGCCTGCGTGTTGGCAGTGCTCTCTGCCCCATGTTTAGCCTCTGGGTGTGTGTACACAGGATGGGATTATTGAGAAGACAGAAGGTACACCCATCCTCCCAGGGCTATCTCTGCTCCCTAGCTCTAACGAAAACCATGTCTGGTGACCCACTGCACAGGCCGAACCTCGGGGGCTACTGCACTTACTTGGCCATGCTGGATTCTACACAGGAGGTTGAAGGAGTCACACTCGTGCTCTTTGCGACCTCCTGACAAGTCCCGAAACCATGTGTCTCTGATCGTGATGCCTTGGAGATCAACCGTGGTTGTGAGTTTTTGAATTGAGATTTTTAAGTCTCAGTGCTTAATCTGTCAAATGGGCTGGCTCTTAATTGCCCAGGGTTTTAGAGACCCAAGAAATAAAGCAAGGGAAAGTATTCTGTAAGATGTAAGTCATTTTCACGAGTACCAAAATAAGCATGCGCTTCAGTCAACTACACTGCACCTTCTTCCTCACCAATGGTTTTCCCACGCTCAGCCTGTTTTTATGGGATGAATGAATGGAGGAGGGTGAGAGAAAGTAACCTGCTAGAAAGAAGGGACCCAGGGCACAGCATAGCAAAGGACTGTTGTGACTGTCACCATGGTGACTGACTGAATTTCCCAAAGGCCTGACTATGTGTAGGCTTGATGTCTGCTGCTTCACCTCCACATGGCACGTCTGGTGGAGCACTCCAGCCAAGCTGGGATTTGAACCCAGTCAGAGTGACAGCATGGCTGCTTTCCTAAGGTCTACAGCTACTGTGTCTGGAGGTCCATCTCCAAGAGTTCCCACAAATGGGGATACCTTCAGAGAAGGAAGGCCACCACAGCCTGTGCATGGCATTGGCAACTCCATTGGTGACAATGTCCTTGTCCTAGGCAGATTTCGTCACTTGTGGTCAGCCTGTATGTGTCCTCAGGACAGGGCTGTGTCCTCTTCCATTCTGCGGCATCACCAGGATGCTGAGACCTCACTGAGCTAGGCTAGGATGGACCCCACAGTCACACACTCGGGACCCTCTACAGATGCTTCTGCTTTCTCACTTAGTACCCTTCATTTCTGGGGGTGCACTTTGTTGACAAGACTGGGGGATGGGTTAGAGCTAAAGACTTTCATTGGGGGAGAGAACAGAACAGCTACCAGAGATAAGGGCAACCAGAACTGCTGGAAGATAGCCATGTATGGGTTACAGAGTGTGGAAGATGATGTCCACCTGACTGTCTCTATAATGTGATGATGTGGTTGCTCACTCTGGTGCACATATGACCTGTGAACACTCTCTGACATTCCTCTCTCTGGCAGTGTCATCCTTTCTTCTCAGAAGCCCTCTGGCTACAGTGGATAGTAGAGATGATGCCCTGTGTCCCATTGGCCCAATAGACTAATCTAAACCAAATGTTGAGACTCCACTTGTATTTCACAGGAAACAGTTGCCATGGAAATGGATAAGATGCCTCTCAAACACTGTTTTTCATCAAGATACTGCATTCCATCACTTCCTTGATGGTCCAGCCTAAGCTAACATTGGCTGGTCCTACCCGATGTTTCTCAGCAAAGACTTCTATAGCTTTCTTCCCCCATTGAGAACACATTTGACACATGGCATCTTTTAGAGCAGGGCTCATATGAATGTCCAGACTTCTTACCTTCTCTTCATCTCTATATACCTGGTCTTTACAGCAGAACGATCTACCTGACTTTCAGCTTATCCAGGAGAACCACTTGCTTTGTCCAGCCATAGCCTCTTTCATGCCCTCAGAGTCCCAACATACCCATGACACACCTTAAAGGGACATTTCAATGACTTCCAACATTCTTCTGTCACAGCTCTGGTCTCCAAGTCACTCTGACTTTTGCACACATCCCATCCCTGAGAAAGCTCTGTGGCAGTACCCTGGAACGCTCTCCTTCTCCTGACCTCCAGCTTTAAATTGTGGTCCACATGGTCTGTCCTGCAGGCAGCCTTCCTTGACCCTTCAGACCAGATCAGGTCCTCCTGGCCTTTCCTTCAGTACGGTCAGCACAGATACGGTTGTTGGACTCATGCCAATCTCCCCCTTTCTTTCCAGGGGTCTCCTCACCTGTATTTAATCCCTGCTGTATTCTCCGTGGTGGGCATAGTGTTTGGCTCTAGTAGTTGTCCAGTCAACATGTGTGCAACAGACAGACGCTTTTCTATAAACGCTGCAGGCACTGGGAGCGCTGGCCGGCTACTCCAGTCTCCCCAGGGCTTCTGAGGGAATGCGAATAGCCCACATGGCATGCCTATGGTCACCCACAGGCCTTATTAGAAGTGACAGTATAAAAGATAATTCTTCCTTAGATGTAGCCAGCAAAGAACAAAGTCAAATACTTCATCTTGGAGAGGAGACATAGGAGATTGATTCCAGAGTTAAACTCAGCCACCGCTCCGAGTCAAGCAGCTTACCCTAATTGTTGTTATATTAAAAACAACAAAAGCACTCCAGCCAAGTGGTTCTCACTCCACATGGAAGCTTAAATTCAGGCTGACCCATTGAGGGCTGATTATAAGGGGCAAGGAGACGAGTCAGCAAATTTCCCTTTGTTTTCCTGTCTGAGTCAACAAGAATCAAACTCCCAAGACTGCATCTGAGTCCTCACCGATAACCAAATAAAGCTCTGCTGCCAGGCTGGGGCTCTATACAGAGAACCAGCTCTTTAACTCCCTATCTCTGCCATGCATGGCCAGTGCCTTGACTGTCACAATCCGAGGGCTAGCATTTGAATGAAAACCTTCCCACACATGTTTGAACACTTTGTGCCCCGGCTGGTAATGTTTTTTCCAGAAGGCTGTGGAACCTTTAGGAGGCAGCGAGCCATGAGGGGGTGGGGCTTAGAGGCGATGGCTGGCCCCACTTGTGCAGGACCTCTCCCTCTGTTTCCGGTTCCTCAAAGCTATAGGGAGGTGAGGGGTTTTAGTCACATGCTGCCATCACATTCCTGGTGCTGCTGTCTTTGGGCCATGGCGGACTGTATCTGCAAACCATGAGTCAAACAAATCCATCCTTCCTTGCTTTTTTCAGGTATTTGTCGATGGTATTGAGAAATGTAAAACAAGTACATCAAGAAACCAGGGAAAATGATGACTGATGGGTGAAAAGAGAGAGATCCTTTTTTCTTCTTTCCTTCCTTCCTTCCTTCCTTCCTTCCTTCCTTCCTTCCTTCCTTCCTTCTTTCTTTCTTTCTTTCTTTCTTTTTTTCTTTCTTTCCTTCTTTCTCTGTAGCATTGGAGCCTGTCCTGGAACTAGCTCTTGTAGACCAGGCTGTCCTCGAACTCACAGACACCTGCCTGCCTCTGCCTCCTGAGTGCTGGGATTATAGGCGTGCACCGCCACCTTTTCTAATTAGGAAAATGAATGTTGTTGTTTCTGGGGGCCTGAGAGAGGTGGGTAACCCATTTTAGTTGTTTCACCTACTAAAGATAGATTCATCCAGCCAGCCGAAGATTAAACTGCAGCATCAGTCTTTGAAAAAGTCTCTGGTCTATTATAGAAGGACACTGGTCCAGGCAGAAGTGAAACATCTAGTGATTTCTACGTCCTCATCCCTTTCCAGCCTTTTGACTCATCCTGGGAAAGGACCTTTCCACCCCATTGCTTCCTGGGAAAGTGAGAAGGAACGGAGCAAACACACCAATAAAAATGCAGAGAAACTCAGAGCCCCATGGAGGTGACGACTATTAAAGTTCTGGAACCTTCCATCCCAGATATTTCCTAGGAGGTCTGGATTTGAAGCCTTTAGCTTTGTGATCCAAGTCCATACCTGAGCTGGCAGCTGTTGAACCCTCTAGTACACAATCCCAAATTTGTACATTTTTCTTCCTCTTACCTATTCTTCCTTCCTAGTAGGCATGTCTCTCTGTGTGTCGGATTGGTACGAGAGATGGAAACAGAACATAGGGCCATACCTGGACATGCACCATACATACTCCAGATCAATACATATTGGAAGAGCATCCTTCATCATTGCAAAGTTAGAGGAGGAGCCTTTCTAGGCTCCTCCTTTGCTGTTTCTCTTTGGGGATAACAGTTTATAATGTGGAAATAGCTCAGGGGGTATGTTTGAAACATATTTTAAATAAGATAGACAGACAGACATATAGATGGTAGACTCAGACAGCTCACTGCAACTCAAGCTCCATGCTTCTATATGAGGCTAACCCTCAGGTCCTGCCTCTGATCTTTTTTCCTGCTATGCACACTATGTCCAACTGTCTACTGACTCCTTTACCTCTTGCCCCATTAAGATCCAATGCAAACAAACTTAGGGCCTCTTTCTTCTAACCAGTAACGGCTCCTAATGGTGGCAGGGAGGTCCCCATTGTCTGTCTGTGACCATGTGGAAAGGAAAACTCCATTGGCTAAAATGTTCTTCACCAAATAGCCTTTGGCTCCTCCGTTATCTGTCCATTTTGTCATTATATGCCAGTTTCTACCAGGAAAACCTCCTTCAACAGCAACCCCTACCCCGAGCAGGTCTTGTCCATCTACCAGTATTTCTCATTTCATCTCCAAGTCCCTTTGGAAGGCACAGTCCTGGACCATATAAGTTTTCCTGTGACTCCCAAGTTTTAAATGTCCAAATGAGTTCGCAACTCTTTATTATTAAAAAGGACTCACACATCCCTGCTGGTCTTTACCCATTTGTGAAAGCATATCAAATATCCCTCCCTTACTAAGAACCAGCCTTCAAAAGTTAATGCTAAATAGTAATTTGTACATACCCTTTATTGTAATAAGTGTCGTCAAAGTCTCATTTGTACGTGTTTTTAAATGCCCAGAATTTTTGGTCTAACTTGTAGAAGTAAAGCTGGCAATTGCTAACATGCTTTAGTCTAAGTCTGCTGGTTAGACTAACATAGTAACTGGTAGAGTTTATGTGCTGATGTTCATATTTTATTCTACAGTATTCAACTCCAAACCAATGAATGGGAGGAAGGGTGATTTGTGCATGGAGACACTGTATTGATCAGGTGAGTCACTTCTTGAAAACTACTATACTCAAGAGGCCACGTAAGGTTCTATGAGAGCAGAGAGGACTATCAGAAACATTTGCACTCGTTTAAGCTGCTACAACCTTATTAATAGAGAGAGTAAAGATGACAGGAGGAAATATAGTACTCTTAACCTGAAGCTACTAATGTAATAAACTACACTGTTAGAATTATAAATATTGAGCAACCCTTGCATCCCTCAAAAGGAGGCTGAAAACTGTGTGCTAGGTAGGATTTAGAGTTAACTTAATCAGGATATTACAATGGTGTTCCTAGTCAACACTAGCCTATGACACCCATTTCACAAATGCCTTTTTTATGTTTTGGTGACACTTCTTCTTGTCCAAATTGTCTAATATTCTCAGAACTATTTATCCTTTATAGGTATGGCAGAATTCACTTGTCAAAATCATTTGGGCCTGATGCTGCTTCTGTTGGTAGATTTTAAAATAATTTTTAATAATGCACTATAATTTTGATTTGGTTATTTTGAGACAGGGTCTCATGTACTCGAGACTGGGTCCTATGTGGCCTAGGCTGGCCTACAAATCTCACCTCCTGCTACTACCTCCTAAATGCTGAGATTACTGACATGTACCATAATGGCCAGCTTAAAAAAAAAAAAACAACCATTCTTGATTTGATGTCTGCATATATTTTATTTTTTCTTTTACCTTAATTAATGCTAATAATTTTTTATTTTTCATTCTTTTAATGTTTTTATGTGAGTTGGTGTTTTGCGTGTGTGTTTGTCTGTGCACACCATGCATGCAATACCTGCAGAAGGCAGAAGGGGGCACCAGAGCCTCCTGGAAGTGGAGTTACAGATAGTTGTTAGCCATGTATGGGTAATAGGAATAGAACCTGGTTCCTCTGCAAGCACAACAACCACTCTTAGCCACTGAGCTCCCGAGAATCTGCATTTTTAAGATAATGGTTAGTATTGTTCATATCTTTACTGTGATTGAAAAATTCTCTGTGTAAAAGTGTATCTGCAACATTTTCTCTCACTCATTTTGTTAATGTTATTTTTTGTTCCAAATGGGCAGATTTTGGGTAAACTGATTCCCTTTCTCAATTTCTTTTTGTGTCCCTTTCACTAGTTTCTGCTCATTTTTCAAATCCTCATTTCCAGCATACACATATCCCCTCCCGCAGGCTGTGGCTGATCTAGGAGATTTTCAGTGTCTCGCTTGATGGATTAAGTTGTGTCAACTTCATTTCTGGAGAATTTCCTCTTGGGGAGAAATTGTGAAGTTTAGGGTTATGTTGGCTTGCAGAGGGGTTGTTTATAAATGATCAAACTGAGATGGAAAAGGAAGTGTTAGATGTCTCAGCCCTGATTGTGGATGGATACTTTTAGATTTTTAAGAAACCCTGTGACTAGGAGTTGGGCTAGAGTATTAAATGTAGGTAAATCCTTAGATGGAAGAGTCATAGTCTCTTTCAATTCTTTTAAATATATGTTGAAAATGCTCTGATAGTATAGCATTTGTACAGCATTTTCAATAGCCTTTGCTTTTTAATACTTTTGTCTTTGTGTGTGCATGTGTATACACATATGTGTGTGTGGTGTGTGTAGTACATGTGTGTGCATGTGTGTATTGTATGTGATGCATGTTGTGGTATGTGTCTGTGGTGTGTGTATGATATGTGTATACATGTTTGCGTGGTGTGTGTGTGCATGTGATGTGTGTGTGGTGTATGTGTGTGTGTGTACTCGTGCATGTACTACATGTATGTAGAGGCCACAGGTGAGCCTGAGGGAATCAGTTCTCTCCTCCTACCATGTGACTTCTATGGATCAAAATGAAGTCATTAGTCTTGGCAACAGAACCCTTTACTCAACTGGGCCATCCCACAGGCTCTCACAACCCATTTGACGTGTTCCTTTTATTATTATATGGTGCAGGAGAATTGTCTATATCTGTCAATTATGTTTTAAACAAACGCTGATTGGCCAGTAGCCAGGTAGTAAGTATAGGCGGGACAACCAGACAGGAAGTAGAGATGGGTCAATGAGGACAGGAGAATTCTGGGAAGGAGGAAGCCCATTCCTCCCCAGTCCCGTCCAGACACCAAAAAAGCAGGATGTTACCTGCCCTGCTGAAAAAGGTACTGTGTGGCTAATACAGATAAGAATAATTGGCTAATATAAGTTATAAGAGTTAATATGAAGCCTGAGCTAATGGGACAATTAGTTTATAACTAATGCAGACTCTCTGTGTGATTTTTTGGGCGGCTGGGGAACTGGACAGGACAGAAACCCCAACAAGCAAGCTCTCATGTTATAATTATATAATGATTGCTTGGTTGCCTCTCTCTCTCCCTTCCTTCCTCCCTCTCTCTCTCTCTCTCTCTCTCTCTCTCTCTCTCTCTCTCTCTCTCTCTCTCTCTCTCTCTCTCTCTCTCTCTCTCTCTCTCTCTCTCTACTTCACTAGCTTGTCTGATGTCAGTACAACAGCAGCTTTACTTATTGATTGAGTTTTATCTACCCATTCTTGCTTTATTTCTTTCCATTTTATATATAGGGCTACGGGCCTTGACAAATTTATTCAACCTGTTTTCATACAGTGAAATTAATGTGTTATCTTATTTTGACTTTTTGTTCCTTTTTGTTTTATATTTACCTCCTTCTTTTTCAAACCTTTCCCTTTATCCTGGCCTGAACTGGGTTGAAACAAGATTTCCATACACAGCCTCTTATTTGGAAGCATGTGCTCTATTGTTCTGTTCTTTAAAGGTTTATTCTGAAAATCATTAGGTGCCTCATACTTTACGCATCAAAGTTAATTAGCATGTCTATTATTTTTAGTGCAAGACAAACTCTTAAACTGTTTCAAGTCTTTCTCTGTCTTGTTTGAGAACACCCAAACACAGTCACTCCTGTTAAAGCTGTCATTTTTTTTTAACTGTAACACTTTAAGACGTTTTTAATAAAACAAACAGGATGTAGGAAGCTAACTGAACATTAAACCCTCAAAGTTGTTATATCCCTACTTCTACTGAAACCACCACTGTGGGTGAGAGACACTCCTTGGAAAGTCTCTTTGGAAAAAGCCTTAAAAGGCAGTTGTGAGCCCTGTTAGGAAATGCCCTTCCAAAGGATGGGCTTCCCAGACATCCTCACTCAGAGAGTGACACCCAAAAGGTGGAGAAACAGCCACGCAGGGCAGCCTCAACAGTGGGGTGGGGAGATGCCCATCTATCTGAGCGCAAAAGCTCCACTGTACTTGGTGCAATTGTTTTGCTTGCTATTGCCTCTGACATCCTACTCTTGTGTTCAATTTCCTTCTCGCCGAGCTCTTCTGTGCAGGTCACTCTGGCCTGGGGAGCCTTTGGTAGGCTGTCGGAATAGTAAGTTCTTGCATCATTGGCTGTTGCCTTCTTGGTTCTGTAAAGTCATTGCAGCACGGAGTGAGGGTGGCAGCTACTGCCCCAATCCCTGCAGTTTTAACTCCATTGTTGCTGATGAGAAATCTATTGTTGGTTCAGTTGTCTTCATTTGCTACAAACAAATTCCTTTGTCTCAGGTAGTTTTAAGGCATCCTCCTTGACCTTCCACAGGTTCTCTGTAAGTCACCCTGGGATATTTCTGTTCCTTCTCCTGGGACTGGTGGGTGTTTGTCAAGATTTGTATCTTTCTTTAACCTGGGAGCACCACCGTTACACTCTGAGCAGTGCTTCTTTCCCTATACTGGAAAATGGATTTCACTGGAATTCCCATTAGATCTATTCTGTTCTGAAATTCTTCTCCTCTGGCTTTTCTTCCACCTGTTTTGGGAAGGGCTAATTTCTCTCCCTCCTTCTGTCCAGGGCTGCTCCTTCGCAGCGCCTTCGTTCATTGTCTGACTTGTGATTTTTTTTTTGCCTTGGGGGGCATCTTTAATATTTTCCTCCTCTTTTCACTTTGCATGGTCATATCACACATCTGGGCTGTAGAAACTTCCCTATGGGGCACTTCAGCATGGGCTCCAGCAGACTTTCCTGGTTTGGGAGAAGCTTTGAGGTCAATGTCTTGATGGAAACTCCAGCCTTATGGTGATATTCAGAGTCTGGAGATTGGCCAATACATCTCCAACTCACATAACACCATGCAAAAGGTTGCATGGACTCCAATCTTTCTTTTCGTGTGTTTGTGTATGTGAAATCTTTCAATTCATGACACATGGTAGACAGTTCTTTCCTGCTTCCTTAGGGCTGGGAGAGTTCCGTTGTCTTCCACACAAGAAGCAGCTTTCTAGGGAAGCCAACTCTTATGAGATTCTAATCGCAGACTCCAGCTCTCTCTTCTCTGCCTCTAGCATGTGGCATTTATATTTATTCTCATTTATATTCATTCATCCTATCTCTTCCGCTCCCCACTCTGGGTCCTGAGTAGTCTTTGGGGTCATATGACCGAAACTCAGTAGCCAAAGCTCTAGCTATCCCCATCCTACATATCATTTTGTTAATTTTAGCGAGTGTCTCACTGTAGCCTGGGCTAGTCTGGAACTTACCACATAGCCCAGGCTTGCCTTAGACTTGCTGTCATTTTCTTGTGCCCCAAGTGCTTGGATCACAGGTGTGAGTCACTACACCCAGCTAACATCCCTTGGACTTATTTTTCTGAATCATCTTTAAGTTTGAAAGTTTTGCAAAAACTTGAAGGTTATTAGCTTTTGTTTTGGATTTCTATGTGTCTTCTCAGGGTTCAGAGAGCTTTGGTAGAACTACGTTCCCAGATCATGAAGTGGCCACTCCTAAGTGCCAAGTCCCAAAGATGGTAGGGGCAGAATGCTGGAGGCCTATCACAGAGAACGAGGGGTTCTTAGGGAAAAGGCTACTCTACTGGCTTGCTTTAAACAACAACAACAAAAAAAAAGCAAACTCACGTGCACATAGTTCTCTATACCAGGTAACCTATTCTTCCTCTGCTCTTGGAATCTCATGGAATTTACACACAGGACTGTGCATTCACACAGATACAGAGTCTGCCAAAGGGGCACACGATGAGCATGAGTCAAAGCTATATATTAAAGCTCAAACATCAGTCTCCTGAGATGGCTCAGTGGGTAAAGGTACTTTCTGACACCTTGATGGCATGAGTTCACTCTCCAGGATCCAAATGATAGAATAGAACTGATTGTCTCCTGATCACTACATGCATGTGTGCATGCGTGCTCTCTCTCTCTCTCTCTCTCTCTCTCTCTAAATATTTTTAAAGCTCAAATAGTAGAAAAGCTGATTATAAGATGACAAATGTCCTAGTGTGGTGGCTCAACAGAGGGACGTGCACTCCTTCAAGGTGGGTTCAACACAGACACTTTTCCTTTACATCTCTTTGTGTGGCAGCAAAGCTCAGCCTTGCAGGACGGCTTTCTAATCCACCTCCAACCCTGGCCAAGCTTTCTGATAAATAAAAACAACTTCACCATCCTCCTCCTCTTCCTCTTCCCCTCTTCTTCTTCCTCCCCTTTTCCTCTTCTCCTCTCCTTTCTCCCCCCTTCTCTTCCAGTTTCTCATTCAGGCAGAGTCTCACTGTATAGCTCTGGGTATGTCAATCAGGCAGAGTCTCACTGTATAGCTCTGGGTATGTCAATCAGGCAGAGTCTCACTGTATAGCTCTGGGTATGTCAATCAGGCAGAGTCTCACTGTATGGCTCTGGGTATGTCAATCAGGCTGGGCTTGAACTCATGGAGATTTGTGAGCATCTGCCTACCAACGTGCTTTAATTGAAAATCATTGCCACCGCATCTGGTTAAAAAGCTTTCTTAAAAAGCTGGGTTTTGGTTTTTTTTTTTTGGTGGGGGGAGGTCTCCTTTTGTAGCCCAGGTTGTCCTAGAATTCACTCTATAGCCTATACTAGACTTTAACCTCAGTGGTCCTCCTGCCTCAGCAAACTGGAATTTGAGATGTAAGCCTGGCTTCTCCAGGGATTCTTGGAGCCTAAATTAAGAATCTAGGGATGTGATTAGCTCAGCTACAAAGTGTCAGCACAGACTCCATGTCCAGAGTTCTGCTGGGCCAAACTTCAGGACTTACCGTGTAGTTTCGAGTAGAGGAGACATCAGTGCCATCTTGCAGATAATGGGTCTCCATGAAGCCATTGGCAATGAGTCCCCTGTGGAAACAGAAAGGACAAAAAGATGAGTGTGGTGCTGCTTGGCTACACCGCTTTGAGCATCTCAGGGCTGGGAAGGAAACAGCCCAGTGCGGCTCCCAATGGGTTCCACCTATTCAGGTTTCCAGGGAGATGCTGAGGGGATCCAGGTAGGGGACAGTCCGCGACACGTTTGAAGAGTTGCCCATGTGGTACCTGTAGGGTCCCCATCACACTTCTGATCCCATTCCTCTCAGGTACACAGCTTAACGCTCACCATGTACCTGGATGGACACTCCCCCCCTACACACACCATACGTCACACATACCATACCTTCTCCACACCGTTACTCCTCCCCCTGCATACCACACTTTAAAACGGTTATACAGACATATTTCCAAGTTGAGAAAAACCACCCCCAGATGTCACATTGCTCCACAAACTGCAATCAGTAGCAAAATCACTTCTGGGAAAACTGTTTTAGATTCATAGCTTTCCTCACAGGTGAGAGAAGCTAGCTATCAATATAGAAATGTCAAAGGAGAGGTAAAAGCAATGATTAAATGTTAAAAGTGATGTAGGTGTGAACTAAAAAAAATTGTTTTTGACATACTGAAATTCTGAATTTCCAAGATAAGCTAAATTCAGGAAAGCCCCTTCCTTGTGTCCCAACTAAAACTACAACAGTCGCCAGGTCTTCACTGAGGCCAGAGCTCAGGCTAGGTGGCTTTAAACGATTGTGCAGCCTGGGATTTTGTGCCCTATTTCACCCTGCTCAATGCAATGCAGGAAAGGTTTCCTGTATACTGACTATGTGCTATTTTTAGCTGTTGGGTCACAGTCTCTGCTCTTGAGGGTGCTTCAGCCTGGGAGGGTGACAGAGAGGACTGTCTCAGAGTAGGGGAGCTGTTTCCGGTGAACCAATGCATAGTAGGCAGAGCATCAAGAAGGCATTGTGAAGGGAACTGGACACCAATGTGTCCTAACAGAGAGAGGAAAAGGCTGAAGCGCATCCGAGTGGGTAGGAGCAGAGGAACTTCCAAGCTGAGGCCACAATGGCTACCTGAAGGTATGGAATGGGGAAGCCAGTTTGTTCAGGGCAAGGAAAGGTCCTAAACAGAATCTAATTTCATCTTTGGGGGCAAAAGAGTTCAGAGCTGTTACCAATTCTGAGTCGCGGCAGGTGCAGTGGAGGGGATTGGTAGTGGGTGGATGGGTGGGTGGGTGGGAGGGGGCAAGAGACAAACATGTGACCCAAGCCCAGCCAATCACAGATCTCCTTTGCAAGAAGTGGGGCAGTGGAACTTGTGGAGAAGAGGCTTTTCCTCACATTCTTAAGACTCAGGGCATGCTGCAGAGCTGCCTCCAGCCTAGTGTCCACTTGGAGGGGATGCTGGAAGTAGACAAACCTGTTATCCTGCAGTGATGAGGGGAAGGGGGGAGATGTCCAGCTGCTTGGGTGCTGTAACATCTCTGCTCTCCAGTAAGTCCCTCTTCAGTTTGGGCCAGTTCCGTCTGAGTTTGTAGCCAGCATCTGAGTTTGCAGTCAGCATCCGGATAAGTACCCCGATTTAGGTAGGCGGGAATGCTGGGTATGTCATAGAGGAGAGGACTTGCTTTCCAAACTCATTGCCTTAATGCTCTTCTAGCCAAGCTCAGAACGGAGGGCAATATCCCTGTTTTACATGAATTTCAATACATTTGAGAAACACGTATGCCTATTTTAAGTCAGCTAGGCCATTGCAGTGGGTCTGAGCTGTGATGTGTTTTAGATGTGGGCACACCAAAATATAAGTCACAGAGAGTTGACAACCACACATGGATTTTCCTGAACTCCGAGTTTTGTTCACCTCCAGAGTGTTAAAAAACACATTTGAGAGGACTTCCCTGGTGACAGTGTCGGGGGAGGTCACAATAGCCCACTTCCAAAGTTCTTTTCTCTTTTCAGCTGCACAGGTCCAGGGCAGGCCATTTCCAGGGGCACTATAGTCTTGCTGGTATGCCCCAGGCAGAGCAAATGGCAGCAGGAAGGGAGCCAGCTGGGCAGGTGGGATGGGGGACAATGAAGCCTTCATGAGAGGCATTTGGAAGTTTTAGCTGTCTTTGAAATGTCTTTCAGGTCCCAGAGAATACAGCCACACCTGGAGCTCCAGAGAGTTCTGCAGTGTCACTGCCTGCTTCTTCCTGTCATGTGTCTCTAAGCAGGCCCTGGGGTGGGTGGCCTAAGCAACTGTGGCCCCTCCTGACTCCACCCTGCTTTCTATGTAGAGTAATATCTCCTCTGGTTCACACTCGTCCCTGGATGGCTCTAGAACATTCCACCAAGGACTTTTGCATTTGCCATGTCCTGTGCCCGGAATGTCCTTTGCATGATTTGCCATGCAGCTGACTTCTTCTCGCCCTTCTTAGTGTAAATGCTGCCTTCCTAGGGGGCCTCTCCTCTGATGTGGGATCTGAAGCAGCCCCTTCACCGTCACCCACCGCGGAGCCCTTTGGTTTCCTGTATAGCATTTCTCTTCCGTTTATTTTATCTGTTTACACTCTGCCTCTCTTTGCTCTCAAGAATGTAAGCCATAGGGGACGTTCATTCACCGTTGTGTTCCCGATGGTGCAGCCCGCCCACATAGCACGCGGCCTTCTCCTTCCTGAGCTAGTAAAGAATTTGCCGAGCGCTTCCTTTTTAAAATTATTTTGAGATTATAACTTAATTATAACATTTCCTTTTCCTTCCCTTCAACAATCCTATATACCCGTCCCACTCTCCGTCAAATTTATGGTCTCTGTTTTTCACTAATAGTTATTGCATGCATATATGTGTAAGTGTATGTATGTATATACACACTACACATATATATTCCTAAATATAACGTGTTAATTCCATATGATGCTACTTGCATATATGTTTTCAAGGCTGGTTGTTTGGCCCTGGATAACCACTTGGTGTGCTCTTCCGTGGGGAGGACCACCTCTCCTGCTCCCAGCTTTCCTCAGTCACCCACAGTTCCTTGCATAGGGTTGAGGCCACATTTCTTTTTTCTCTCCCCCCTCCACTTTGGCATGTTCCTTGGTGCCATCCTTACTCAGTTCATGTTGACCAGTCATGTTGCTAAGACTTCATGGGTGTAGCATCTGACAGTACCAAGAGACACGTCTCACAGCGAACTCCCTGATCTTTTCTGGATCTTGCAGGTTTTTCCACCCCCTCTCCCACAAAGCTGCCCAAGCCTTAGGTCTGGGAGTGTTTTGTAGATGTATCCACTGGACTGGACTCCACAACTCTGCGTTTTGCTTGGTTGTGGTTTTCTGTAGTGGTGTCCATCCGTTGAGCACTTTCTTGGAGCCGGGCATCTGCTTTGCCTGGGGCATCTCATTTAAACCTTTAGAGTAGCTAGCTGTAGGAGTGTCTGCTACTGTTGTTCATTTATTTGTGTTCTGTCTCTTGAGAGCGGTCCAGCCTGGCTTTGAACTCCAGATTCTGGCATAGGCGCTAAGAGAACAGACATTGTGTCACCAAAACTCAGCTCTAACTCTAGACACTGTTTTTAATCTCAATTTAAAAACAAAACAAAAACAAACAAACAAAATCCAAAGCTAGAGATACAGGGGAGTTCAGGTAGCCTGTGTAAAGTCACACCCAAGCTTGTACTTTTAAAAAAAGGTTATTTTTATTTTATGTGTGTAAGTGCTTTTCTTACATGTATAGATATGATAGGATATAAGGGTAGATTATTGAATCTACTCTGAAAAGAAAAAGGAGGGATATAGAAATAGGATGGCTGCAAAGCCACAGGCAAGCGGCTTTTTTGTGAATTCATACCCCAAAAGTTGAGCGCCAGATATAGCATGAATTCTAATTGATCTTAATATTAAAAACTCAGAGTCAGATATAGGGGTTAAAGCTGAAAGATTGGAGACACAAAGAAGTCAGTCACTACTTCTTAACTCTACAGAATCCTCAGGGGCAATCCTGTCCTGAGGAATCCTCAGACTGGAGGCTCTGAGTTTCTCTCTCTGCACAGCCAAGTCTCTTCGTGACTCCACCTCCCTAGTGCTAGGATTAAAGGCGTGTGATCCCAGTGCTGTGATCAAAGGTGTGAGCTCTGTTTCTATTTTAGACTGATTCAATCTTGTGTAGCCCAGGGTGGCCTTGAACTCACAGAGATTTGTCTGCCTCTGTCTCCTGAGTGCTGGGAACAAAGGTGTGTGCCACCACTGCCCGCTATGGCTAACTAGTGTGGCTAGTTCCACACTCTGGTCTTCAGGCAAGCTTTATTTGTTAAAGCATCAACAAAACATCATGACATGTATGTCTGTGCACCACATGCGTCCCTGCGATGTCAGAGGATGCCATCAAATTCCCTGGAAGCGGAGAGGTGAATGGTTGTAAGATAATGTGTGGGTGCTGGGAACAGAACCCTGGTCTTCTGAAGAACAACAAATGCTCTTAACTGCTGAGCTCCACGGTTAGTGCTCTTGTGCCTTGTGGTGCTGTCTGCTAAGCCCATGTGACAGGCGCTATGTGAAACAGTGGAGAAATGTGTACTGAGTGGAACAAGGGATAAATAAATACACAGATGCAAGAGTCAGCCTGAGGACAGCACAGCAGCTCCATCCCTTCATGCCAGGACTCTCTCCCTCGCTCCTGGGCTCCTGGGTAACTCACATCCCACCTTCCTCCTCAGTACATTTGATGAAACCAAGCAGGTGCTAGATCGGCCTGTTCTAAGATGTATATGTGCTTTAAAAGTGGCAGAAGTCAAAAGTCCCTGGAGAAAATGGAGAGGGGCAGATGGACAATAGTTGTATTAGAAATATGACAGCAACGATCTTGTACTTTTACCCAAAGAGAAAATCAAATTAGATGGCTCTCCATCAGCAAATGGGAGCAGAAGGTGGATGCATAATTTCATGAGAACATTCCTTTCCTCTGCTTATTAGATTAAGTGACCTAACAAGCCATTCTCTTCCCCTCGACACCAGACAATGAAATGCATCTTAACTGTGCCAGAAGCTGATGTTGCTGGTTCCCATTTTCGTTGTTGTTATTAGTGATACCTACATAACACTCTCATTTATTGTGTTGGACCCTGGAGGTAAGGCAGAGCATGAGCTTCCCCATCTGGGGAGAATAGATTTGGAGTGGCCACAGCTGTATAAGACACACCTAGAGTTCTGCCTGGGGCCAGAGAATTACTTCCAAGCCTGCAGCTAGCCCCAGAGGTGGGAGAGGTGATGGGAAAGAACCAGTTTTTTATTTATTTATTTATTTATTTATTTATTTATTTATTTATTTTTTAAGCAGATACTGAGGACATTCCAGATGGGAGTGGTCACATACTGAAAGGCAGGGACATCAGGCTGGGCTTAGTGAATATGGTGGAACATTCAGGTTCTACTCAGGCACATACGCGTGTGTGTGCATACCTCGTGTGTGTGTGTGTGTGTGTGTGTGTGTGTGTGTGTGTGTGTGTGTGTGTTTTGAGATAGGCAGCTGGGAGCGACTCTTACAGTCTGCTATACGTCACTGTTTTATGACACATGGTGGTGACCTGAGCTGACAGCAGCCTTGGGATGCTCCTCCACTTTGACAGTGATATGGAGATGATTTTGAGGGGAAGAAGGGAAAGAGAAAGGCTACAGAGGAGGCCAGTGTGAGTGTACAAAGGACAAGGCTAACACTATAATGTCCAGGAGTCATACTCAGGAGGGGCCAAGACAACAGCAGGTGCTGATAATGGCTGGGGGAGGGGATGTCAAGAGGCACCTGGGATGGGACAGTTCATACACACTGAATGTGGGACGCTGAGGGATCTTTTTCTTGGCTGTGTCACTTTAGCAACCGACTGCATATGTGACTTGTGGGGTGGCTTAGAGGGGAGACATCATACAATGTGGTAGGAGACAAGCAGAACCCCACCCTTCCCATCTGAAAACCGTATTTTCTAATTTCAAAACCGTTGGACACACGTGGCTGAAAATGGTCATTTAGACTTTTCAATAAAATGTTATGGTGTAAGTAAAGTTCTTATAAAATATGCATTTCTGAAAACGTTTGGATATTGAATCAAAACACAAATGACCTCCAAATGGATTTTTTTGGATCAATATTGAAATTGCACTTCCCTGCATTTACCATTATGTAATTTAGTTATATAGCTTGAGTAAGATGAATTCCATTAGAGGGACATATGCTGTGCCTACTCACTTTGGTCTCTGGGAGCCCCTCTCTTACCCCCACCCTTGAGTGAACTTTCCCTGCTATGTTCTGCCAGGATTTGGCCTCTGAACTTTACCTTGTCTATGCTATTTTTTGTTTGCTTTTTGCTCCCACACTGAGCTGGGATAGGGCGGAACTGACATCCCTCCTGGACAAGCCCAGTGCCTGGCACATGTGATGATGGAACACAGAAGACAAACGTGATTACAGAAAAACTACTTGACCCAGCCTTAGACAAATAAATGGATCGGGGCTTAAATGGTTTTCAAGGATCCTAGATGGGGTTATGGCATGGTGACAGTCATATGCAGGATGTCATTGTTTTAAGAATTCCAAAAGCGTGGAGATGGAAAGATGCCTCAATAGCTAAGGATACTAACTTCTCTTCTGGAGGACCTGAGTTCAGTTCCTAGCCCCCATGTTAGGCATTTTATAACCACCTGTAACTTCAGTCTCCAAGGGTGCCTGCACTCATGTGCATATACGTACAAACAGATTCACATGTAATCACATGTAAACTCTAACAACAACAATAATAACAAAATGATGATGATGATGATGATGATGATGGAGATTCCCAAAGCCTGAAGGTCATTTAGATAAACCCTGACTCCTTGGCATCATTCTCAAAGCTGTTTAAATGGGGGAAGCAGAGAAATGGCAGAGAGGCATCAATTACTTGGGTTACATAGATGACACGCCACCTTTCCTTTCTCTTGTTTCTTTGAAGAGTGTACATAGGGCTTGTGGGCTTAATTACCCTGTACGACACAGTCATAGAGAAGTGTCACAAGACGGCTCTTGCCTGCCAATTACCACCAGCAGGCACCGTGGACGCTCTCTGCAATGGAATCATACGTGTGTAGACTTCAGTGACTTTGTCCTCCTGGAGACCCATTTCATACTCAGGGAGAGCCTCTGACCTGAACCCATTTTCTGCTGCAGATTTACTTCATGACAGGTTATTATCGCCAAAATTACAAAGTCATTGATATAGAAATGTGGGTCCTGGTTTCCTCCTGCTAGAATGCGGGAAAACAGCTAGGATGCCAGAAATGAGAGATGAAGCACCCACAGGCTTTAACAACACAGCACACAATAAAAATCATAATTAAAAACTAAGATCCTCCTGCGTAAATTGGGAGCATGGGGACCTTGGGGGTGGGCTGAAAGGGAGGGGAGAGGCAGGGAGGGAAGCAGAGAAAAATGTAGAGCTCAATAAAAATCAACAAAAAAAAGGAAAAAAACCCAGAATTTTGTGTTTACCTTCTAGGATGGCCATCTTTTCTCTAATATTATCTAGTCCTAAGTTAGAGCCAAGTAAATTTAGAGTAAATATGGAGAGGCACACCATCACACCCTCCTGAAACCCATGGACTTTGAGTAAATATGGAGAGGCACACCATCACACACCCTCCTGAACCCCATGGGCTTTGAAGGATGTTTTCTGATTGGTAACAAAAACCCTAGACTGTCCAGAATCACAGACTTATTAATGTGATGTCCATGAAGGGGACAGGGTACTAGAAAACCAGTGCGTGAGGGTACAGGGTAAGAGAGGGGCTAGGGGGATGCCTCGGTTGGTAGAGTACCTGCCAGGTGAGCGTAAGAGCCTGATCTAGGGTTCTCAGCACTCACGAAATAGCTGGCTTTGGTTGTACCTATCTGTAACCCTAGCTCTGGGGCTGGAGGGTAGATGGAGGTAGGCAGATACCCCCAACCCTAGCACACTGGCTGTCATTCTAACAAATCAGTGAGCTCTAGACTCAGTGAGAGTCCCTGTTTCTAAGGATAAGGTGGAAAGTGATAGTGAATGACACCCAGTGTCTACCCCTGGCCTTAATACAGATGTGCACACAAGTGCCGGTACACCTATGTGCACAAGTGTATACATACATGCTGCACATGTACAACCACATACACTATACATGCGTGCAATCATATACACATGAGCACACATGCATGCACACGAAGGGAGGGAGTGGGAGAGAAGAGAGGAGGCAGACAGACAGACAGACAGACAGACACAAGTTGGAAAATGAAAGCAAGGGCCCCATTCTTCCCTCAACTCCTTTGCTGGCATTTCTGGAACTCTCTCTTTGTAAATACTTCTGTTTCTTGTTGTCCTTGGAGGAGGTAGTGTCACCGGGTGAACTGGAGTTCCGGGTTCTTTGTTTGGGGGAGGGAAAGTAAAGTGTTACCACTGTCCACTGGCACCTTCCTTATGACTTATCACAGTCACAGGTGTTGTCACTGTCCTTCTGTCTGCTTTCCCATCTTCCTTCTTGACAGAGACCCTGGGGGATAAGGACTATTTAGCCCTGCCTATGAGAAGCAGGAAACAGCCAGAAAGATTAAATAATGCGTACAAAGTCATATAACAGAGTTTAGGGAGACAAGACCAGACCGTTGGGTTCTGAAGACTATGCCCTCCTAACCAGTGGTCCACACAGCCGTCCTAGGAGGCAATGTTACCCCTTGGTTCTGAAGGCCTGAGAAAAATCAGCTGTCAGTTGTCCCAGAAGAGTATCTGGTATGCTGGAGGGAACATATGAACAGGGAGGCTTAGGATGCCTCTCTGCGCTCAGTTTGGTTTAGTCACGAAATTCAGGTTAGTTTTAGATGTAATTTCAGCATTTTGGAGTTCTAAATATTTAGCTCTGTACATTTATAATAAGAACAATATGGTACTTTATTCCTTTTGTTATTCTTCATTTACTAAATGTTCAAAATATCCAAACATGTTATACTTTTTATAAAATAATAATAATAATAACTTTCCTTTGCACAGATCTTTCTTATTTGGTTTCTAGAAACTATTATAAATAAAACTGTTGATACAACATTTTGGAAACTGTAGGTGACAATTAAGTTTTCTGCCCAATAATTTCTTAATACACTGCCACCATTTGTAAGTCACGAATGCACAGGGTTCCGAATCAAAGAATGGGCATTTGTAAAGAGCTGTGATGCCGCTGCTGTCTTTTGGGATGGAACTCTTGAGTTAGCTACTCTCATAACACTGATGTCAGTGTCACCTCAGCCGAAATCTCTTTAATGTCACAGGACTTGTTTTAGTCACCTTTCCTGCTGCTGTGATAAAATATCCCCCAGTTTCCAGGGAGAAAGGTTTTGCTTTGGGTCATAGCTTGAGGCTACACATCATGAAGGGGACGATGTGATGGAGGAGCTTGGGCAAGTTGTATCCACAGGCAGAA